>QLOI01002253.1:0-15592 GCA_003313605.1 Tuber umbilicatum | reverse complement strand
TCGCTGTCCTGTTAGTGGCGAACTAACAGGTTACTGATAAGCTAGTCTAATATCGAACTCACTATCCCATTCGTATTCGTCTATACAAGTCTCGTAGACAATCATTACGTTTGACAAGTCTATCGTCTTCTACTGTCTTCGACACGATAACTTGGTCTACGGACTCCCGTGATGAGACACTTAAGCCATTGGCACATATAGGCGCTACCTGTAGCCACTGACGATAAACACCTCAATCAAGACAAGACTACTACGATCTAGAGTTCGCTAACAACCTCCAGATATCTTACAGTCTTTCGGAGACATGCGGCAGTCGAAGGTCTACCACTTAACCGGAGGCCTCCAGGGCTTCCGATATACCTTACCTACCTACTACCGTAGGCTTATAAGGATCAGTGGTGTATGCACTCGAGAATCACTTCTCGTGTAACCATTCGATCGCCCCATGCCCCCTCATATATCCTGCGAACAGCTTCCGGTCGGAAGGACGGCGACAACGTATACGGTATTACACAGCCGTCTTCAATCATAGGCTTTTACTAGTAAATCAGCAACTTCCCTACAGTTCGCCCATGACGCGTTGTCTGTACATCGGGGCCAGAGGGGGGTGTTGGGCTCAGATTTCTCAATGTTTGCCCAAGGCAAGATTTTCTCCGGTTCGTATCCCAATAACGGATTACCCGATTGAGCCCAGATTCGAACCTCCTATATAATCTTGCGTAACAAACAATCCTATGACTTTTCCCGAAACTTCGCGTAACCTTTTACGCTCAAGGTAGGGTAACTCCTATACAAAAGTAGGGTAATTTGTTTACCAAGGTAGGGTAACTATACTCCCTAAGGTAGGGTAACTACCTGCCTTAGGTAGGGTAACTCGCCTGAACTCTCGGAGACCTTCCGAACTCGCAGTGTAGACTTCCCTACCTACCCGGTATACCTTTTCTTGTTCCCAGTCTAAGCATTACCATTTGCTTAGTCCACATGGTAACCCTTTGATAGAGTTTCCTGACTAGCCTAACCGTAACCCTTCCGGGCTCCGGCATGGGATAAGACTAAGTCTACTGTAAGATCCAGCAGGGTCGTTACAGCCACAGTGCTCCTACATCGGATATCTGTAGCTCTAGTGCAGCCAGTGGCCCAGGCACACCGGGGCAGGGCAACTCACGGCGCAATCTAGTGGCAGGAGCGGAACGGACTATATTGGAGTTCTTAAAGTTGCTTATCGTGTGGTACACCTTGTTCGAGAACCCACTCCCGACAGTCGTGGTTTTGACTGGCCAGTTGATGAGGGACTGGGATGCCACATTTGAGAGCAATTCCGAAACCGGATACATCAGACCCTCAGAGCAGAGCTTAAACGTAGTAAGTCAACTCCGGTGAGTGTGACTCAACGTACAGTACAATATTAACATAGAAAGATACGTCAAAAACAATTCCGGGTACGATCACAATTCATATACCATGTGAAAGCTCAAATTGTTAAGTTATACGAACTGCCAGAGGACCGTGGAGCGAGGGTACGTAGGGTGGATTATTTGCTAGATCGGGATAGGTTTATGTGTGACCCACAAGGGTATTAGGCTAGTACCTACCAACAGATTGCTCAATACTGACCACCACTAATCATGACTGAACCTGACGGAGGGGCCAACAAGGCGATTCCTTGGGCCCCAGATTGGGGAGGCAATTTACGGCTAGTATTTTGCCGGAAAGAACATGCTAGGCATCGCCGATTGCATGTTTCTTGAGCAGATTAATGGCACTATGCTCTGTTTGATGTGCGCCATTATCTGTCATACACTACGTGCATGGCAAACAGGAATATATCAGGAACCAAGGGACTTCAAGCATGAAGTAGTTGCAGGTAAGAGTCTGCGAATCTTGTAACACCCCACTGGATACAGCGGCTAATATTGGGCTGGACGCGCAAGACCTTGTTGCACGGCAGAAAGATACGTGGGCCAACTGTCCTTGGAGGACCCAGGACATGATCCTCCAGGACATCCGAGGCACTATAAAGAAGAAGGTTGTGCAGGTTTAAGGGTTGGTGGAGGACCATGGTGAAGGATATCACGATGATTGGGAAACAATTATCCCCGAGCTCAAGAGTCGGACGTCCGACCAGACTTCACTGCCGGTGCTGCAACGGACTGACCTGTCAACTTTCGCCTTGGAGGAAGACTGGGGCCACCGGGATCAGTCACAAGAGATGGTTACCCACCTCAATTTCAGCCAGACGTTGCTCGCCCAAGATCTAGGTCTTCTACATTCAGATTCTCCAACTCTCCCCCAATTCGCGAGAGCGGACCGTACTAGGACCGGGAACCAGATGCCAGGAACGCACTTCACAGTCCAGTCTCCTGTCGCTCAGCCTTCAAGAATCTCAAGAAAGCCATGTATCGCTAGCAGCGCTTTATTACAGTGAGCCGGACGTGGACGAGGAGGGTGCAAATGAAAGCGTCGGCGGCGAGGATTGACAGGTTGGGCATGTAATGGGGGGTGTCGGCGGGGGGGATTGACAGGTTGGGCATGTAATGGGGCAGTGTGAGCAGAGGAATTGACGGAGGTTAAGAGCATATAAAAGTTACTGGTAATGTAATCAATTGGCTGAAATATGTTGCGATGTGAGGCGTAAGGGAGTGGGATGGTAAAGAGCAAATAGGATACACATAGGGTAGTGGTGCGAAGATTGATTCTGGGGGACATCTGCGGTAGAATGAATTTGTAGTGACAGAGGGCTAAGGCCAAGCAGAATATACTAGTAATAAATGAAATGCGAGGAAGCTACGATAGTGTACCAGGAATTAATCACCGTGTGTCATTGGGCATCGGGAGGATGTCCAGACGTTAAGTACTGAAAATGGGAAGAGGGAACGAAGAAGAGGTAAAGCCTGGACATGTGGGGTAAGGAGGAAGGGTGTCCGGGCGAGGAGAGATATCGATAGAATCAATCATGATGTAGAACCAGGATTCCACAAGATATCAGGATAAGAGAAGTAAGAACAAGAGGTCGTCAGGATAAAGCGGATGGGGGTCAGAGGTCATAGAGAGGCAAGGGCGAAGGATCAGACGCAGTGTGGATGCAACACCTCCGGATCGGACGTCGTCTTGAGGCAACAATGGAGGATCAGGTGTCATTAGGGCGCAACAGCCGAGGATCAGACGTCGTCAGGATGCACAGAACGTAGGGGTCCTGGTCAGGACGCGCTGCAGGAAACAACGAAAATCAGGACGCAACGTCAGAGCAACGTCGCGTCCGTGTTAACGGTTAACGTTTTGAGTGCCCTGTGCGTCCGACGCACAGGACACACAGGACGCAGGTAATCATTTTTGCTGATGTAGCACTCTAAAGACTAGCCTATACCCAGTTGTAGAAGTAGTAGGTCTTCACAGCAGCTTCCAACTAGGGATGGATTTTGTATTTATACGATATTGTATAATACGGTAAAATACGGTGTTTAAACGGTACAATATTTTAAAATACCTATCTTATTTGCTTCTACAAAATTGGTTCTACAGAAATGTATGGCTTGAGTTATATAGTGCATGAAGATATAGAAGTAGAAGAAGACTTTTTATTTTAATCATCTCGATTTCAAATTCTAGACAATTATAGGTAACTAGTTCTGCTCAAAGCCTAGTATTCAAAGGTGGAAAAATTGCCTTTCAAGCAGTCTATATCAGTTAAAGCTATATCCTTAGTTCTATCTCCATCCTCGTCTGAATCAAGTCCTATTCAAGTTAGTTAAGCACAGCCTAAAGAGTTTTGTAAACAAAATTATTCTATAGTAATACCTTCATTCTCATCTGAGTCACCATACTCATCCATTCCAATAATGACATTCTCTAACTCAATCTCTGCCTGGTTAGAAAGATCCTGCCATTTTCTTGGCTCACTTTCTTTTCTATCCAAAACACGGCAGTTCAGGTAGATGTAGGTAAGCTTGTTGACACGTATGGGGTCAAGCTTGTTCCGAACTTTGGAATGGATAAAATTCTGAACCGAAAAGGGCCTCTCACTGGGAACTGAATTTGCTGGTGTGCGGAAAAGCCTTGTTGCTAATAGTGACAGCTCAGGATAAAAGGTGTGTTGCGCATGCCAAAAAGTCATAGGAGATGCAATATTCCATGCAATATTTTGAGGACCAAATGGTCCATCCTTTGCACGATATATATAATATTGTTGCTGAACCAGGTCTTGTAGAGATTTATCGTTGAAGGAACTCTGAATATAACCGATTACCTGATTTTGCTGCTCAATAGTAGTAGTTGCGGTAACATTCTGTGGTGTTAGGAAGTAGGCTGTCCAATGTAGTGGTAAAACCTGACGTCCCATTCTCTGCTCAAATAAGCTCAAAGATTGGTTAAGACCAGGTTGTTGGTTAATCTGAGATTGTAGATGAGTTGAAATACTTAGCCAACGGGAAACAACCAAGCCAAGATGTGACTTTGTAGATTCTGATTGAACTTGGATTGGATGAATAGGAAGAATAACATCACGCAACTCCTCAACATTGTTCCAGAATTCTCTTAAGCATAAAAGTTGAGAAACTTCTAGATCTGAAGATGCTCGATCATCCAGTACATATGCCTTGAGTGCATCCTTATTTTGATAAATGGAATCCACAGATCGTGCTTGAGTTCCCCACCTGGTAATTACCGAGAGGGTTAAGGCACATGTTTTGCCATAAATTGTCTTTTGTTTTTCTCGAAAGAGAGATAGTTGAAGTGGTGATCTGCGGAATTTTTTGATTACCAGGGTAACCTGATTCATGATAATCTTATACTGTGGAATACTGAGCATATTCTTGATAAGTAGCTGGAGGCCATGGGAATCGCATGGGACGAACAATGCCTTGGAGCTTTGTAATCTTGGATCCATATTGAGAATCTTCCATAGACGCAACATGGAGGAGCAGGTATCCGTAGCAAAACTATTAACTCGAGTCCACTCACCACTTATCAGCGTATCAAGCTTATCCATTAACCAAGTAGCCAAATTCTCAGCTGAGAAAACCATGGACCCAACATTTTCTGAGCAGTAATGAAAGGTTCCTTTGTCGGTATTGATAGATAGGTTAATAGTGCGATCCTTGGATACATTCTCACTTTTGTCAGTGATAATATTAAGATAGTAACTTGAGTTGAGAACTTTATCAACATCTTTCTTGACCAGCAGATAGGTGGCATCAAGAAGGCTAGTTCGTAATCAGCTTGGACTTGGTGGTTGGTAAGCAGGGGAAACCTTCTGAAAAGGTACCAGAGAGTATTGAGATTGTGTAATCTGAAAGGGTAGGTTGTTCATATATACTGCTAATGCAAAGGCAAGATCGGTTTCGTATTTTTCAGTGGTAGTGAGACGCTGAATTTGTTTGGTGATCAGAGTTTGGTTGCTAGAGGATAGCGTTTGGATTCCAATTCCCATTTTGCCTTGCAAGCTCATCTGCTCTTGGTACTTAATACAAGCAAGTAAATGCTCCCGCTGTCGGGTGGGACTTTTTGAAAATACTTTGCTACAAGCAATACAGCGAACCGATTCAAGCTTTCTTATTTTTAGTATATGATCTATTTAAATCATTTGGAATTAATTAGATACTCACCTTTCTTCCAGCTTCAGGTAGTACAACTTCGAAGGCATCATGAAGTTGGGCATCCTTTGTACGGCCCATAATATATTGTTCTGTTTTTTTGTTATGGAATCTGATGTTGTTAGACGTATCGTAGGAAAAATAGAACTTCACATGGAGCAAACTCTCTTATAAAATACTAGAAGTCTAGAACAGGGGTTGACAGAAGCCCTAATACAAGGCTCATTTTGGAGTAATTAATACAAAGATTTTATATTTAGGGTCTATGATTTAGGGTTTTAAAATTTGAAGTACGTATGTATGGTATGTTTGGTATAAAATCAAAAGTATAAAAAACCGTATATTATGATAATATACGTATTTTATAAATCCCTACTTCCAACACAGAACTGGAGATCACAGAACTGTGAGAGAAACTGGATTTCAAGAGCTCTCAAGGTGCTTTAGCTTGGGATTATTGACAGAATAATTAAAGAACTCACTTGCTTTAATATGATGATAATACTTTGGACAAATAGTTCTGGCAAAAGCCTACCAAATCCTGTGTTGTCTCTAGGCTGCTAGATTCAGTGCCATGGCTGACAAACTCAATGACCTGCACCACCTAGTGGCTCTGATGAGTTTTGTATTCTGGTAAAGAACAGAAAGTTCTTCCCCCCACCTGGACTCTTTACTTCACAAGCGTACATTTGGCATTGTCAATAACTATGAGACAGATGTTCGAACTATTCCAAAGCTGGATACTCTTAGTCATATATCTATTTCTTGAGAGAATGTCCAAGTTGTCACTATAGGTCAACAACTGAACTCTAAGGCAAATTAAATTTGTCTAGTGGTCACAGATAACAATGGTGTTGTGAAAAACCTAGTTCCCCATCTCTACAATATATGAAGCAAGTTGCAGGCCCTATTCAATGAATATGCGGGCCAGAGGATCGGAGGATTGGAGAATCGGAGATGTGCCAGGCCAACTCGCCAGTCATGCCTGCAATGGTGAGCCTACCTTTGAAGCCAGAGATATTTTACAACATATATCTGCATGCCTGGAAAAAGCAGATAAAGTGAATTGGCAAGTAGTGGGGGCATCTTTCCATGTTGGTAAAGGAGTAGCTTGGAGACACTATTTGGGTACCAACTTGGAAGGGTTTGAACAGAGCCTGTACTACTTTACGGCTAGGTTGTCATTGGTAGTGAATTTAATTTGCAGGTTTCATGATAGTCCTGGAAACCTACCTACTCAGGAGAAATGGGAAATGATATATTCCCAAACCATCATTGCAAACCAGAATGCGAGGCTATTGCTCGAGGACAACTTGAAAAAGAAACCCAGGTGTGAGGCCTTGGCCCAGGAGTTACACAGTATGCTCTTTCTGCTGCCATATTATCTTTTCTTTTGCCTTTTATCTAACTTGAACTTCACCACTATACTAGGTAATCGTTGCAAGGACCCCTTCCCGCGTCAGTCTGCTCTTGAGAAACTCACTTTCCTACCCTGTCATATTGATACTTTATTTAGATTTGCTAATTCTCCCTGCCACTGGTCTATCTTGCAATACTGCATGTTTATTTTTTGTGTCTCAAAGCTGACTTTTACCGTAAAATTACTGGCACCAGTAGAGGAGTGGAAGTTCTTCTCAGAGGCTGCAAGTGGTGAATATGATAATTGCAGGCTAGGGATTATTGCAGCGAAGTTTGTAAAACAGTTTGAGATAGGGGAATGGGTATGTCCAGTCCACTGTGAATTTGGGCTTGTTCAGTATCTTCAAACTAAATAGGCAGATGGCTGGGATAACATCAACCTATTTAGCTACATTAGGGTCACCAAGCTCAGCTGCAGTACCTGCCACATTTGGATAAAAGCCCTCCATGAACATGATGGCAGATGGAAGTTTCAAACTAAAGGCTCGCATGGAAAATGGTACTGGCCCTGGGGGATGCCAACTATGAAGGAGTCCCTAGAGGAAGAAGGGGAGTCATTGGAGAAGAAGATGGCAGGAAAGGTTTTGAATGTATACCGTATGCATCTAGTGACCATGATGAAGTATATAAGAGAAGGTAAAGATAGTAGTGGGCCATTCTCATATGAAGTCCAAGATGCTCTAACATCAGAGCAATTGGACCATGTTATGGTCTAAATTACTACAAACATGCAAAATTTCAGAGGTACACTGATGAGGTTTCTTAAAACTAAATTTGGGCCTTTACCATGAGAGTAAAATGGCAAACCATATTTGGACTAAGAGACATTTAAGAGATGGGACAAAATGTATAAACTGGAGAGGAGGTTAGGGAAATAACTTACCTTTTTCTTTCTTGCATTTCTTTTCCCTAGTTTCCTTCCTCCCTCCTCATGTCAGGAATTTGTACTTGTTATAGTAGTCATGCATCTAGAAGCTGAATATAAACTTGTCTACATGTTCTGCCCCCTGCTCTATTTTTCTTTGCTCTTTACCCATTTTTCTTTTCTTGTAAAATTTTGACTGATTTCCTTCTACCTACCATCTGTGTTCCTCCCGAACTCACAATATGTTCACTGTTTTCTTACTTGCTCCCTCACCATTTCTATATCTTTACTTTCTTTGCTACATTAATCCTCTATGGCTACTATTTATCTCTTTCCTCCTCATTTGCTGTTATATTGAGCCTGAGAATCTGTTTCACACTTCACAATGCACTGTTTGCTGAGACTTAGAATAAATTTAACTCTGAAGCATCGGATCTGGCATGGGCCTTATGCTACTTCTCTACTATTTTAGCAGAAAACAGGAGTTCTACCAGCTCCCAGTGCAAACAACTTGGACAGTACCTAGAGTCAGAGCTGTGGAGCAAAATTGCTTCATAAAGCTTGGAAAAAATTACTCAGTATTTACTTCTATCTCTTCCCCCAACATCCATAATCAATAAAGATTAATAAAAGCTCAATGGGTAAGAAAAGTGGAAGAGTATACCAATATAATACCCCACAGTGAGATTACATTCAAAAAATAAGAGAATGGTTCTCAAGAAAAAGTAAAAAAATCTGATAAAAAAGGGAAATGGTATATATACCAATTATGAATAGTAGAATAACCAGTTACCCTCCATGCTACGTTAATATCTCATCTGACTCCTATGGAATCTTAACTCTTAACTCAGTCTCTTCTGTTACATGCCATCTCTCCAAACTATCTCTTTCTCATTCATACTCCTCTACCCCCTTCTTTATTCCACCAACCATTGAAAGGATGGTACAACCATAACTGATAAGGATAGTCTCAAGGCATACTGTAGTATTCGTAAGGCACAGAAAAGAAAGAGAATTGGGTTGCAAGATTACACTCAATTGTGCATGGCACTACAACCTACGGCAAGGCAAGCTGTAACGACCCTGCTGGATCTTACAGTAGACTGAGTCTTATCCCATGCCGGAGCCCGGAAGGGTTACGGTTAGGCTAGTCAAGTAACTCTATCAAAGGGTTACCATGTGGACTAAGCAAAGGGTAATACTTAGACTGTGAACGAGAAAAGGTATACCAGGTACGTAGGGAAAGTCTACGCTGTGAGTTCAGAAGATCTCCGAGAGTTCCGGCAAGTTGCCCTACCTAAGGCAGGTAGTTACCCTACCTTAGGGAGTATAGTTACCCTACCTTGGCAAAGAGGTTACCCTACTTTCGGATAGGAGTTACCCTACCTTGAGCGTAAAAGGTTACGCAAAGTTTCGGGAAATGTAATAGGATTGTTTATTACGCAAGATTATATAGAAGGTTCGAATCTGGGCTCAATCCGGTAATCCGTTGTTGGACTACGAACCGAAGAAAATCTTATCCTGGGTGAACATTGAGAAATCTCAGTCCAACACCCCCCTCTGGCCCTGATGTACAGACAATGCGTCATGGGCCATCTGAAGGGAAGTTGCTGGTTTACTAGTAAAAACCTATGATTGAAGACGGCGGTGTAATACCGGATACGTTGTCGCCGTCCTTCAGACCGGAGGCTGCTCGCTGTATATATGAGGGGGCATGGGGCGATCGAATGGTTACACAAGAACTTATTCTTAAGTGCATAAACCACTGATTCTTATAAGCCTATGGTGGTAGGGATGTAAGGTATACTGGAAGCCCAGGAGGCCTGCGGTTAAGTGGTAGACCTTCGACTCCCATATGTCTCAGAGAGACTGGAAGATGTCTGGAGGTTGTTAGCGAGCTCTAGATCGTGGTAGTCTTATCTTGACAGAGGTGCTTATCGTCAGTGGCTACGGGTAGCGCCTGTATAAGCCAATGGCTTAAGTATCTCATCACGGGAGTCCGTAGATCAAGCTATCGTGTTGAAGACAGTAGAAGACGATAGACTTGTAAAACGTAATGGTACCCTTGAGTGGTCGTCTACGAAACTTGCATAGACGAATACGGATAGGACAGTGAGTTCGATATTAGACTAGCTTATCAGTAACCTGTTAGTTCGCTACTAACAGGACAACGATGTGAAGAGTTTTCTCCTGCAGTTGATTGCATGTATTAGGATATTGCATGAACACTTCACGTCGGATAATGAACTAGCTGAGCCTGCTGACATTCGGTAGAATGTTAGCCCAAGGCCCAGAGGAGATCGGCATGCTTGCGATGGTGGTGAGCTTAGGAGTGATGGAGAGGAGCTGGCAATATAATTCTAGTTAAGTATATGCAAGACCTTTTCTCCTAAGACGATCAACTATCCTCTCGAGAACTTATTTGAGTAAAGCTGTGGCTTAACGATATTAAGTTTCACCATTAAGGTTTTCTCTCTTACATATTCGTTCTTCACTTTGCGTACGAAGAAAGCTTCGGTAGGGCCGCATCTTTGGGATCCATCTTCCCACAGGGAGCCCCCGTTACACAAGCATACTAACTTCGCTGAAAAAAATTTCATCTAAGAAGTTTTCAACAATTAATTGTAGTGGTAGGTAACTTCTTTTTTTTTGTTTTGATTTAAACCTAATGAGACAAACAAGAAACAAAGGGAGGGTTTCTTGGTATAGAAAAACACAGGCTAGTATGAAAGTAGTATGGGCTTAAGTTGTAGGTTGCGGCGAGAACAACAGTTACAGTAGGATACAGAGATACAAAAAAAAGAAAGAAAAAAAGAATAGGAGTACAGAGTGGTCTTGGTGTAAGAACCGGCTTCTCAGAAGACAATAACAGATTATCCTTCCCAACCAAACAACTTAAACGATGTGACAACACAATTTATCCTGCGTAGCAGCCAATTGTGAATGTGAAAGTTTTATTCCTCCTAAGGTTGGAAGAATATGTACAGATTCAGAATGCGGTCATCCTCTAGGTACACAATGGAGTTTGGATGACAACTAGAGATTTACTCCAGCAATGACAATCAAGGCTGAGATAACAAATCCGATACATTATCATTATTCACTTATACAGACAAGACAAGAGACTGCAACAAGCAGTCAAATCAAGAAGACTAAAATTATTTCACTTGATGATGATAATGGTATTCCAGTTAGCGATGTTATTGAATTTGTTTTTCAACATCCCACAGACACTAAGCGTAGAAAAATAGCCAATAATTTTTAATACATATAGGAACCTTGCAGCCAGCCTTAGGACATCATCAATTAAACTACAGTAATGAAGTGAACCAAGCAAGACGCAAAGCTGGTGGAAAAAACCGTATCCAACAATCAAATCGAATTGGAAATTTTGGTCCTCCTCTACTACATACCGTATTAAACCAACCAAGTAGGACCACTCCAAGCCTACATCAACCACTTACATCACAATCAACAATTTAGGTCAAATATGAAGGAAAGTCGATGAGTCGTGAGGGAAATTCCCAGTGGTGGAAATTTAGTTTAGAAGAGTACTGTTCTGATTATGAGTCCTGGTTTGTAGGAAAGGTGAAAACACATATGGGCTGGTTGAATTGACAAGATAAAGAGGTTATAATAATGGACATTAGGGAAGGAAGACTAATTTTGATCGGTGTAATGAAGCCTTGTGGAGAACCCTCAACAATAACAATTCCACAAGGTGGTGGTACATGGCGAGATTTGCTAGATCAGCTACCTGGTTTCCAAGAAGACCTTTCAGTTAATGAAGTACGACATCGATTACTATGATCAAAGCAAGTAATACTTGCACAGTCTAAAAATCTAGCAATTGTCGTATCACTTTGTACAATTACTGCGGATAACAAATTTCACCATTCGACACATAAGTATAATCATCATGATAGCAACCTCCATTCAAATTTACTTTCTTTATATCGTCCAAATGATAGACCATATTTGAATCAACCTATCAGTCGAAAGTGAAACACGAAAGAGAAAGTACAAGTTAAAGAGGAAGCAGAGAAGAATAGCAAGATAGGGTTAAGAACTTCTCTAGTGAAGGCAGAAAACAGAGGTGGCAGAGATCATTCTTTGAAAAACAAGTATCAGCATATACCAATTACTATTAAGACAGAATCTTTACCAACTGGTATAACAAACTGATTCTATTCTATTAACAAGAAATAAGACTAAATTTGGAGTCTATTTAGTTATTGGACGGCCAAGGAGTGAAAGTGATCTTAGAAACATCGCTTCGGGAAAGGGAACTAGTGGGTATTCAAGAATTAGTTTGTCTCATATACTGTAATATGATAAGTACTAACTTTAGTTTTTTTAAGAGTTTGGTTCATGCAGTTCAAGTAAATATGATACAATATCTGATCTACATGTTACAAATTTTCTATCCATCTCACAACCATTTCCAACCACAAAACCAGCTGAATAACAGCAGTTTTTGCCTGGTAAGAAATCACTTAAAAAAATCATAAAGTATATGATTTGTAAGTAGTTATTAAAGAACCTTCTGTAGTGGATTCTGTGAAGCCTTTCTCTGATTATCCTGCAGTTTTGAGTTTAGGTATGAGAGTACCAGTTAGAATGGTAGATCTTTTAAACAATCAAAGAAATACAACTAACACAACATATATCACTCGATCGAATATTGTTACCAAGGCAAATGATCAAAACTGTCGTGACTAATTTTAAATAGCTTATTGGAAGAGACAAATTAGTAAAAGAGTGGGTAGGAGGAAAAAGAGCACATTTCAAATTTCTTTTTATTTCATCTTCGACAAGTTGTATATTTCAAGTTTGTTCCAAGTCTATGAGTTGTTTTATTATATCTTTACAAGTTACTATGAAAACAAAGTTGATTTTACAAATTTAAGACAAGTCCACTATCATCTGATTCATCTGAATCTACTATCCCTAAATTACCATCATCCTGGTATCATCCTGAGTCTAACATAATATCATTTGCAAATATCATGTTTTCGGTTTCTGAATCTGTGTTGTCCAAATTTAACTCAATCGCTGATAAGAAGTTACAGGTTGTGAAATTTCTCTGATGCTGTTCAATCCACTGTTCAGCTCCAGTTGGGGGTTGAAGGATGAAGATATTAGTCCTACCAGCGGAAATGTATCTACTTATCATTTGTCGTAAGTCGATATATGCTGCTTGGGGATTATAGTGGAACTCAAAAATTGATGGAAATCCACCTTCGGGAAGTAAGACGATACAGCTTCTTCGAGTTTGTGCTAGCAAATACTCATCCATATCATATGGTGCTACTTGGTTTTCCAACTTAGCAAGCATAGGGAGTGATGGTTGTGTTCCATAATCGTGTACTCCACTTGGTAGATAATGGTACATTTCGGTTAGCCTTCTGGTAGGTAGATAGTGCTCGCCTCTTCGCTGCTGCCTTATCTGATGTGTGTTGTGAACTCGTATGAACTGTTGAATGTGATTTTGAATCATCTCCATATAGATAAATTGAAGAGAAATAATATCAATTTCTACTCCATCAAAGTATCCATGCTCTTCTAACTACACAAAATTTACTTGCTATGTATCAGTTTGTGCATTAGCGAGTAAGTATAATGACCCTGTTGGATCTTACAGTAGACTTAGTCTTATCCCATGCCGGAGCCCGGAAGGGTTACGGTTAGGATAGACTAGTAACTCTACCAAAGGGTTTTCATGTGACTGAGTAAGTAGTAATACTCAGGCTATGAACCAGGAAGGTATACCGGGTAGGTAGGGAAATGTCAAGGCTTCAGGCTTCAGAGGTTTCAGAGAACTCCAGCAAGTTACCCTACCTCAGGGACTATAGTTACCCTACCTTGGTAAAGTGGTTACCCTACTTTTGGATAGGAGTTACCCTACCTTGAGCGTAAAAGGTTATGCAAAGTTCCGAATAAAATCATAAGAATGTTTGTTACATGAGATTATAATGGAGGGTCGAATATGGGCTCAATCAGGTAATCCATTGTTAAGCTGCTAACGGAAGAAAATCTCACCTTAGGCCAACATTGGAAAATCAGAGTCCAACACCTCCCTCTAGCCCTGATGTACCGACGATGTGTCATGGGCCAACAGCCGGGTAGTTGCTGGTTGACTAGTAAAAGTCTATGGTTGGAGACTGCAGCGTAAAACTGTATAGGTTGTCACTATCCAGTCGACCGGAAGCTACTACACCCCCCTCAACTAAGACCAGTTCCGTCCTCATCTCTCCCCAAGGCGTCACCTGCCAATTGACGCCCACTGTCATTCTATACTCGACTTAATCCGACACACCGCCCTGCTCCCACTGGCGGCACCCCACCTGCTCCCTGGTCACATTCCTCACCCTGAGCCCCCCCCTACCTCCTTTGTGGCCGTCAATACTTCTGCAAAATCTCTTCTCCTCCTCGACTGGGTACATCAATGCCCCCCCCCATCTCTCCTACAAGTACTGCCCGAGCCTGACCCCTCATCCGTTCATGGGGCTCGACAAGTTTACGGCTGGACGCCTCTATCAGATGAGGTCAAGCAAGAGTTACCTGGCTGCCCACCCTGCCTAAGATCGCGCTAGCGCCCCTGCTATCTGCCCATACTGGGAGGAAGCCAATGAGGACTTCAAGCACACGATCCTCCACTGCGAGTCTAAATCAATGTCAAGAAGAGCCCATCTCCCTGGGCTCTGCGACCTTAGCCAAGATTCTCCTCTCTTGGCCTCCAGGACTCAGCTCCTGGACTTCGCTCAATACATCAACGCCACGGGTACTGGATTCCCCCCCCTCGATGCCAGCGCACTCCGCTCAGCTTTCTCCCCCTGCCCCCTCCTCCGGTGCTGGCTCATCTGCTGCGAGCTGAGGCCTCTCCTTGATGTTTTTCTTTACTTTAGTACGATGATTTTGATTTGTTTTCATTATTATTGTTGTTTTCTTTCCTAGCTTGATTAGTTACCGTTTATGGTACATGGCTTTGTTGCTGACTTTGAGAGATTGGTGCCGTTGGTTTCTTTTGTTGGTTTGTATGGGATCAAGGTTTTGTTTTTGCCATAGCTAGCGCACTGTGCAGATTCTTGTACTTAGCAACGAATGCATGATTTAAATAAAAATAAAAATAAAAAAAAGTCGACCGAAAGCTGTTTGCAGGATATATGAGGGGGTCAAGGGCGATCAGATGGTTACACAAAAGGTTATTCTTGAGTGCATACACCACTAATACTTATAAGCTTATAGTGGTAGGTATATAAGGTATACTGGAAGCCTGGGAGGCCTCCGGTTAAGTGGTAGACCTTTGGCTTGTATATGTTCCTGAAAGACTGTAAGATATCTGGAGGTTGTTAGCGAGCTCTAGATCATAGTAGTCTTGTCTTGGTAGACGTACTTAATGTCAGTGGCTGCGGGTAGTACCCATATAAGCCAATGGCTTTAGTACCTTATTACAGGAGTCCGTAGACCAAGCTATCATGTCGAAGACAGTAGAAGAAAATAGACTTGCAGAACGTAGTGATACCATTGAATGGTAGTCTATAGCACTTGTATAGACGAACATGTATGGGACAGTAAGTTCGATATTAGACTAGCTTATAAGTAACCTGTTGGTTCGCCACTAACAGGACAACGATATGAAGTGTTTTCTCCTGCATGTTACGGGTAACCAACTCAAAGCTCGGTAGAGTATAGTTATGCGTATGGTGTAGTTAAATAA
>QLOI01002250.1:0-61061 GCA_003313605.1 Tuber umbilicatum | reverse complement strand
GCCTTCCCTTCAACCTCCCCCTGAGAGTGGAGTAGGCTATTCCAAACTTCTCTGCGGAGGCGCACATCGATGGCATATCGCTGTGTTGGTAGTGCCCAATGGCCTCCTGCAGCAGCAATTCACCCTCATCCTTCTTCCTTTTCTTAATCGCTGGCATCATGGAGAGTTTCGTGTTGGTATATGATGATAAGCGATGGTTACACTTCATCGGATAGCGAGCGGGGTATGTGTTTGGACACTTCTTGGCGCCGAGCCGGATCCCTGTCGTGATCCGCTTCCCCGTAAATCACGTTATAGCCTCAGTAAGTTCTTCGATAACTGCCGCATTTTCCAGGGGCCAAAGCCCCTGGAATAAATAGCCTACACCACTTTCTCTTAGCGCCAAGTCCTGTAGGGGCAGTTGCAAAGTTGACTGTATTATATAATTTTCCCGCTTACTGAAGCAGTGTAAAAATAGGGTCACAATCTGGGTTTACTAACAAAAAAATGTTAAAACATTTCAAGGAGAACGCAACATAGCCTTATGCACCTTCGGCAGTCGGGATTCGAGCAGTGAGTGCGGAGACTCTCGGGAGCGATCTCTCTAGAACGCGGTGCTTTCAAACTTTCCCGATATATTTAATTCCCCCCCAGAGAGCGGGGGGGCTAATTCGGAGTTCTGACATTTTTACAGGGACAAAGTTCTTGATATTTTTAGATTCAAATTAACCAAATAGCGCGATTGTCGCTGTGAAGGGTTATGAGCTATAGGCACACCAGTTTGTGTGCGATTCGCTTGATTGGGTTGAGACGTCCATTCGGTTGTGAGGTTTTTGAGAGGAATTTGATCGCTCTATCAAGTAGTCAGCTCACAGCCTGAGAGGGTTTGGCATAGCAGTGGATTATCAAGGAAAGGGTGCTTTCCATAATACCGCCTTCCAACAAATGGAGGATTCTCGTTCCTAGGTCCTTTGTCACTTTCCTCTTCAGCATTCTTCATCTCACTTCATCCACACCCCAATGATGAGAGGTTCAACTTGTCTGTTTTCTTTTATCTCTACTAATTCATTTTATTGGTGTCGGGCAGTAGTTTGCGCTACTACTACCTTATCAGCCAGTTTGCACGTAATCAAAAACACAGTGTAAACCTCTCCCTTTTAGCCTCTAAAATGAATAGGAAAAAAATAAAAGAACCTTGGTCCTACGTCCTCCTTGCTTTCCTGTTGCTATTTTTTACTAGCCATTTTTGTAGGACAGCTTCTTCTGTTCCCTAAACCCTCCCTTGGTAATGCCCCATCCAGGTTTTTGTCGGTACTGTCATTTTGTCGCTGAATTTGGATCTAGACCTAGAAAATCTCCGGTGTTTACAAATGAAGCGGAGATAAGATGAAAAGTGAGGAAAAAATATGGAGTATAAAGCGAAAGAGGAAAGGACTCAGAGACGAAGAGATAGGAGGCATTGTTGGGAAAAGGGATAGTAATCGAAATAGGAACTTGCCTTAGAAGCAGTTCTAAATAAACGCAAGCCCACTTCCCACATCATGGTGTAAAAATGCTGAGCATACGCCCCGAAGGGGACGCTTAGGGGAAGGTGTAATGCGAAAAGAATGCCTGACTGCCCCAACCGAGAGCATGAAATTGGGTGAATAAGAGAAAAGAGAAGCAAGAAGAGCTTGCTTCCAGAACCTTAGGAAAAAGAGACCGCTGAAAGAGAAAAAAACCTGTTATTCACCACGCAATTCCATACCATTGGGCTCTGGAAAAAGGAGAGGAAACCAGAACCAAGAACCATCCCGGCGGGGACCCTTCGTTAGCAGAAGGAAAATTTAGCGAGAAAAAGCACAATTCAAGTAAATATCAACACTTGATCTTGGGAGGAACTCAAAAGGGCCTGTCAAGCTTGATATCGCTTCCAGAGCCCTCTCCTTGGTCCCTTTTTCTCCTCTTCATGTTAGGCACTGATGCTCCTTCTCTGGCTCAGCATATTATTTCTGATATACCTGTGCTCTTACACAGCTTGTTTCCACCGACTGTAGAATGTTCACCATCAGTAGCAGAATTTTCTGGCGGGAGGTATTGGCTCCATTGTTTCTCTTATGTCTTCTTGATCTCCCAAGATGGTACTTAAGTCCGGCTTTAGACACCTGAGCGGAAGCAGAACTATTCATCTTCGATGGACCAAACGGCTCCACGGCCTTTGGGCTAGAGGGCGGATTAATCCTTGAGGAATACCTAGGCGGTGATTCCTCCGCTAATGTCTCCAGGGGACTTAGAGTTCTTGGAAGTAAAGGAGATCTCATAGGCATCATGTTCTTTAATTTCTCAATAAAAGGCCAAGGTATTGGTCTCATTAGGCAGTGAGGGAATTGATAACGGAGACCTATCGCGATCAGTTGCACAAATGGAAAATATTTCCCTCCAAGACCAGGATAGCAGAAGCGAAGTCATTGCCGGTGGCAATCGATGTCGTGAAGGCAAATCATCCAGCATTCCAACACATATCTGCATCAACGAAGGAGATGGTATCAATTCAGAGGAGCTTGAATGTAGCATAGGCAGTGCAGCTTTATCGCGCGCAGAGCTCATGGTCGGTGTAGTGTTTGAGGCGATGTCAGAGTTGTGTGCTAGGCCTCGAGGCCCAGGTGGAATTCTTCCCGATATGAAACTTCTTGCGCCCATTCAACGCGCAAAATGAGGCTCTGTACTTTACCTCATGCCACAGACACAGTTTCGCCTTCATCAATTGAACTGAAATTCTCAGAAAAGTGAACCTCATTCTCGAATAGGACATAAGTCTCTTAACCACCCCGAATACTCACCATGATTCCTCCCCGCATCCATATGGCTTCTTGATGTCGTTGGGTTCTTTCCTCTCATCAAGCTTTAGTCACTTTGTATTGGATGTGTGGCCTCCAATAGCATTATCTCCTCATAACATTCTCTTGCTTCATGGATGTTGGAGATTTCTTAGTTCGCTCCGTGAAGCAGTAGGGGTCGCTGAGGTCCCTGAAAAATCCTGTCACTACCAAAATTAGCAGGTCCACGTTTAAATTCTTCTTGAGCAGAGTATTCCTGGCACATCTTAGGCATTAATACAAGAACGTTTTAATTCCATAACATCAACTATCAATTTGTGAGTAACAGTATTCCTTAGAGGGCTGAGGAACATAACTTTATACTTCACTCTTCCGTCTCATCCTTAGTCAAATAATTCTCATTCTTGCACTCCCCCAGTTTGTTTCTAAAAGCTTGGCGAACTCCAGATAAAGAGAGGTATACAAGGTTGCTCATCATGCAGATGACTGTGGTTACGCATGCAAGGGTATCTAGGGTCCTTGCAGAAAAGCTCCCTCATACTTGAAGCCCGCCCTACTGTGTTTGTTTATGCAGATGAAAGGTTCATTCCGCCCAAACCACCATCCATCCCCAAACTTCCCTCCCTCACCACTCCACGGCATTGCACGCTGTGCATCCCCGATACCGTGTGTAAAGAGATCTATCTTTCCCTTTCCATTAATCTGATAATTCTAGCTCCGCAGTTAGCTAATACCCTACCAGATTCCTATACTCTAGTCAACCTAACCACAATGCCCCCAAAGCGATACAAAAACCCGGATCCCCGGAACACCCTCGAGCAAGCAGAACTTGGGCCGATTGTGGATCAATCTGTCCCTGATATGGAATCCCAAGCCATTCTTGTTGTTAAAACTAGAATGAGTGAAGACAAGGACGACATTATCGATACCGCTAGAGGCGTATTGAACAATGCTGCTAAAAGAGATCGTCTCTTTATTAAGCATGAACTAGATTCAATTATAGTTGGCAACCTTGCGGCATTATCCTTTGCCTGTGACAGACCCGTTGCATCTCAACTAAAGGACAAGCTGGTCGCTGCTCAGAATGTCATAAAGACTCAGAACCAGAAGATAAGGCGCAACAGGAAGATGGAAAGGTCGCTGCAGCTTCGGTTGGACGCTTCTCTGGAGTCAGCTCCTGATTACCAACGTGTACGCAATCGGTTCATCAGTTGCTTCAAGAGAGATAAACTTCATTGCGCCAAGGAAGCTGACTACGAGATTATCGAAACTGGGAATATATCGGCTCGTGGAGGGGATGCGAGGGCTGATGCTCTCTTGTTTGGGCCACGGGGTCCGAGGCTAGATAAGAGTGTATTCGTGGAATTGTACGGATTTACCCCAGACACAGTTCTCAGTATAAGCAAGTTGTATCAAATGTCACATACTGTTTTTATGCCTCGAGAGACTGAATAGTACAGGAAACCGTGCTCTAATATCGATGTTGAACCAGCATGCAGAGATCCGTGCCTCGAAGGAAAAGAAGGGAAGTCGAAAGTTTTACACTTCTTTCAAGGCTTTTGTGGTCGCATTTACTTCCCTAGAGGATGGCTGCGGTGGGTCATTCATGGTTGGAGAAAAGACTTCAGTAACTTATGCATATGATGCGTTTGTTAAATGCCTTGATTCGGAGGTTGATTTTGTTCCCCGCCGGCGTTGAGCTATGGTTTTTCATGGTGGCAGTAGATCTATTATGTGCTGTGGGTGGGTCGTGGATTTTCAGTTTAAAGATATTAAATCCTGCTCGTTGGACATATTACCTGTTCACAAGTGCATGATGTTCCCATATGTGCAATAGGTTTCGGAAGCTTATGCGACAGTATAATACTTGTAACCCAAGTCATCTAACATAGCGTACAACTTAGCCCTGAAGGTTTATCAAGTTTGGTATGTAACCCAGACTACAGCCCACCTGAATTATACCAGTGTTGGGACAAGACACCTGGCTCCTCATCCAATAGACCCTCACCAATGTATGGAGACCCGGGTTAACTGGAAAATGTCCTGACCCCGGAATTCCAGAATAGTAGTACATACATTGTACATCTCTGCTTTTAGTTAGAGTCATCTCTTGTTGCCTCACTTTCATAAAATTAAATTTTATCGTAATGTCTAGAAGGTGGTCACCGAGGACCAATGAACGCAATGTTTTTCAAAGTCACAGGAATGGGAAACAAGTAAATGATCTACTTATGGCATAAATGATGGCTTCACTGCGATATATTCTGCGTGAACTCACTGTAACTAGGAGAACTGACACATAACTCATGTTCCCAAAACTTTGAAAAAACGTTCGCGGTTAAGCCCTTCAACAACTTAATGCTAGGGTAATCAGTCAGTAGACACTTGGTAAAACTCTGCACATAACCAGGCTTATTACTAATACCAAAACCTTTGGTTGCCCATTATTTCTACTTATATTGCAGCGGTAAAGTATTTCACATGACAATGTCATTATACTATTTAAGAGAATCTACTCCCAAGGGTAGAGAATTTGTATAGAAGCGAAGCTTGGTTCCATAGTCATAATTGAAGATACATGGAACATGAGTTATGCAACTTCTCCCACTTGCATTTCCAATGACCGCTGACTGAGCCCTCGCTTCTACAAGGCCGCATTACTGTTTTCGGATTTTCATTGCTTTAAAAATCATGTAGTATCATGTAGTATCCGGCGTGATGACTCATAATAACCAATTAGGGCTCGCTCACCTATATTTCTTGAGGCCACGGTTGCCTGATCCTGCGGTATAAGATCTCTAAGACTATCCAACAACCACAACCTACGATAACCATCCTCCACTAAACCAATCATCATGCCTCCCAAGCCCGCCGATTTTCCTGCAAAATACTATGCTTCTCAAGGTGAGGCGAGTGGAAACAGCCACAGTTCGACTAAACCTTGCGAGGTGAGAATGGATCAAAAGCACGAGATGCCTTCTGCTGAAGCTTTGGTCAACACCAGTTCTCCTCCCAGTCCATATCCAACACCCGAAACACCAAATGAGGAACAGGGGGAGCAAGCCACCGAACATTCCCGCGCATCGAGCTCCCGAGACGACAAGGTACCTGCCGCTTACCTGACTCAGCCTATGCTATCCCACGACGGCCACCCCAGTCACAACTCCACATTCCCCAAACTAGTTAATGCCATAGAGAAATTTTTGGAAACCGAGAGTGAAAGGGCAGCCGCAAGGGATGCAGAGATAAGAGCCATGGACAGGGAGCTAGATCGAATAAATGATCGTCTGCGATGTTTGGCGAGTTTATCTCCTGGCTATGGACTATACAGGAACCGCTTTATAAGCACCTTCAAACGGGATAAGCTGGGCTCCGCTACTGAGGAAGATTTAGAGATTATTGCAAGTGGATATTGTTACCCAGCTGGAGGGGATTCCATCGCAGATGCTGCCCTCTACATGCAGCCTGGTGGAAGACGAGATTTTTCAGCCTACCAGAAACTTTATGGCCTTCCTCCCCAGATAGTGGCTGAGATTAGTAAGTATTTCACGCCTCAATCTAGCGAGTTTCTCAAATCATCTAACTTACAAGTCCAGGACACCTCCCAACTATTGCGATGCTCGACCTTCATGCTGGAGTTATCGCATCCCAACACTCAACACGCAGCGACACATTTTATAAACTTTTTCAAGAGTATATCAAGCTGTTTGCAGAATCGGGCGAGTGTTATGATGAGAGTTATTTGACTGGAGACGCAACTGAAGAGACACATGCCTACTGGGCATTGATTGATTGTATGGATATTGAGGATACCGATGATGATGATGATGATGATGAGGTTACTGATGACGATGAGGTCACCAGTGACGATAACAGTATTTGAAATAGAGAAATTGCTGGAGGAGCCTATAGAACCAATAAAATTAAGGTTGTTTTTCTCTTTCTCTTGACACCCCCATTGTTCAGTGTGATGAATCTTTTGATTAATGTGTATGTGATCTACTTATGCTAGTATACTTTACCTGACAAGATACAGACCCAAGTTTCATCGGTATGCGCCTCCCGAGAAATCGAGATCGTTGTCAATTTGGTCTTTGATATCTTCACCAGAATTGCCCTCCTAGCACAGTATTAAAGTAATGATGGGTAATCGGGTACACGGAAAAGAAAGGGTAGTGACGGGGATATTGGAGGCTTGCATGGGACTGTTAGCGGGAGCATTTTTTCCACTACTGTTAGGTTGGATGGCCTAGAGGTTAGAGAGGTGGTTGAGGCCGACCGAGGAGTGGTGAGCACACACCGGAATACTCTCGTCCCTTTCCTGATTTTTTTCCTTTTTTTCCCATTGGCACTATTGTTTGAAATGAAAAGTTTTAGAGACAGAAAAAAGACATCGGAAAATGAATAACTAAATAGAAAGGGTTTTCAATGCGAATCAGTTTGGTTTCATTTTACTAAACTCTTTCATATGGAATTAGACTTCACTGCGGCATCGCCTACCACTGCCAGTCATCGGTTTCCCCCACATCAACATAATCCATCCGGAGTTGCCGAGCAGCAGCAGCCGCAGCAGCAGCAGCCAGAACACGAATCACTCATTAATCTTATCACCGCTTCCGCAAAGCGGGCTCATCCATTGATTTCCTCAGTGATCACTACGGGTCTCTCCGCTTACGGTGCTTCCAAGTCTTACCCCCCTTCCTTTCGTTACGCCGCCGAGTCAGTGGAGAGCCGAGTTGGAGTGCTAGTTGGAAACATGGTTTGGCGTTGTGCTCTACCGGAGAATGCCCCGGAGCCAATTGAGTGTGCCCCCACGACCGTTGTTTTCCTCCTTGCAAATTATTATCAGCGATTCACGTTTGTGTAGGCTATATATTTGCCATGCTACAAAGTCTCCAAGCCGCCAATACCTCCCAACTCGTCGAAAAGGAAAATGGAGGTCTTATGTCTGTTGTTAGCAGAGCTCTAATTTTGGCGGAGTGGCGTCCCGACATGATGCAATAGGTTGGTGGTGTTGTCGGGGGTTGGTCGGGTGGAGGGGTGGTGCGAGAGATTGGGGAAGGAGAAGAGAGAGGATGATGGGCCGAGTGATGGGGAAGAGAGAGGAATCAAATGGGTGGGGGGGGGAAGAGACGGTGGTAGAGATGTCAAGATTGGAAATTTTTGAGATTGCCATCCGTTGTGGGGCCTCGGCTCGGTTTTTTCTTTACATTTCCGTTTTGTTTTGTTTGGGGGGTGCGTTTTTTTTTTGAGGTCGCGGACTCAGTGGTCATGGAAATGTAAGTGGGAGAGGTTGTATAACTCCTGGTCCATGTATCTTCAATTAACACTATGGAGCTGAGCATTACTTCTATCCAAATTCTCCACCCTTGGGAGTAGATTCTCTTAAATATTATAATATCATCATTATCATATCGAATACTATACCATTACAACACTGGTGGAAATAATGGCCAACCAAAGGTTTTTGTATAAGTGATGAGCCCAGTTACGTGCATTGTTTCAGCAAGTGTCTACTGACGACCCTGGCATTGAGTTGTTCAAGGGTTTTACCCTCCATGACAATATGTGATATTTTTTAAAGTTTTGAGAATGTGACTTCTGTCTCAGTGCTCCAAGTTACTATGAGTTCAGATAAAATATATTGCAGTGAAGCTATCTTTCATGCCATAAGTGGATTATTTATTAAATTCCCATTCTGGTGACTTTATAAAACATCAAGTTCATTTGGTATGCTTTAGGTGTGACGAAGAGGAAGGAACACCGATTGAAATATTTGTAGGAGTTCCGTTGTTGGAAAGTGCTCGACTTGGCGTTGCCACACTCACATTACTTGATAGTTTTAAGTAGTCATAGAGAATCTGCAAATGTATGAATAGAGTGCGCTCTGTCTCCCAGCTTAAAATCCCCGCTGTTGCAACACGTTTCCTTTTTCTATACATTGCTCACTCAATACACACTGCGATCCATCTTACTTCTCCCTCACCTGCCTTTTCCGCCATTATTGAAATGTTACCGCTGCGCCCTGATATCTAAAACATTTTACCCCGTTTCACTCTCAAATGGCATCTCATAATTGCCTCACGGTTCGGGCACTAGACAGTGATAAAGGGCATGCAGTGGTTTTGTGCAGAGCTCATGTTCGTGATTTCGCGGTGCCCAGAATTGTTCCTGATTACACTAGTAGGTTTGTTTCCAGATTCCTTATCCCCTGATCTCTCGTTACTGAATACCAATATCACCACTGCTTCCAGCATAGCGCAAACAGAAATTCCCGGGGCAAACTTTGACGATTCGGCAATAGCCTCTTTTTCCTCACAGCTACCCCGGGTGAGAGGTGCTCGGCAGTTACCTCTGGAACTAGCACAAGAGAGAATCGGAGGATTGGATCAATTTCTTGAGCTCAGCTCCTGGTCTCCGAGATGCTCAACTTCCTCAGAGATGAGACACACTGCTATCAATGGCGAGAATTTTGAACAACCATGCCCTTCCGTTGAATCATCGAACCCCTTGGAAGAGAGGATCTCGCCGGAATTCTATTATTTGGCAACCAATCAGGGCTTGGAGAGATGGCAAGAGCTCAAGTCGTGGAATAATAGGTTTCCCCACCCCTCAGGTTACTACTTTTGTGACGTCTAACAATCATTAGCCATCAAGAGAGACAAGGATATACCTTAACTACAACGACCAAAAGCGTAGGTTCCCGTGAAGATGCTTCAGGTGACCTAGCGGCAATGGAGAGACAGGTACTCTCTAACCTCGAAGACAGGTAACTCCAATGGGAGAACGGAAGTTGACGCTGTTTTAGGACGACCTGGCGGTGGCGCGTACCATTTCAGTGGTACGAGGTTCGATGCCTCTGAAGACGCCACAAATAACCCCTAGTGAAGGTATTGAACAACCAAGTGCTGCAGAACATGGTACTGTACGTCTTCATGTAAACCATCAATCCCTTGACTTCTTGCTTCCGCCGAGACTAATTAGCTTCAAGCATCTCCGAACGTCTGCGAGAGTAGAGGGGGCTGAGGGTCCCGGCCGTTTTGGGATATCTGACTCTTTACCGATGGAGGAGGGGTTGAAAAGGCCCCGCGGAGGCACTGCAGAAGTAACCGCAAACGATGCTGTGCCTGGCTAACCGCATTCCCACCTAACTTTCAAGGATTGGGCGGCCAGCGGCCTGGCGTCTATTGCCGACCTGTATAAACCAGTCGTGGGTCCTACCCGCTGCTTTTGAAAATGTTTGCTAACCTTGCACATAGACATTAGACTTTTTGTCAATCACAGATATCTCTGGGAATGACGCCCCTGTTCGTATCACATCTGGAGCTACTCCATTTAAGCTCACGATGTTCTGGCGGGGTCTTTGTTCACCTGTCGCCTCTGAGATTTTCTGGTGGATGAATGTTTACCGGGGTGTCTGCCTGGAGATCGCGTGTTCCTACCAGAATCGTGTTGTTTACCATGACGATATTGCTATGCCGCCACGTGAGTGTTGGGTACCGCTTGTCTACTCACGGGATGGGTTACTAGGGGGTATGCAGGTGAAATTTAAGCAGATATATGGCGAATCTTCTTGGAGTGAGGAAGATATCTTGAGACTCTTGAATACCTGCTGGACATGCCGCAGCCTAGTCAATGACCGTTCCTCAAATCCCAGCCGCATACTTGATAAAGATGGGAGTCAGCTATTCCATTTTTTGGTCCGGTTTTGTGGGACAACCTTGGTTTTTCAAGACTACCTCCGGCAGATCCTTGTCCCTCCTTACCAGACCTACACATCCCCGGGTGGAGTCTTAGTGTTCACTCCCATACTTTATGACCCCCATCAGGCCTTTGCCGATCTCGCCACAAGTACTAGCTTTGAGGTACCCTCGCAATTTAGTTGGCTGAGGTGGGATCAAGTCCTTCAAGGCTTTGTAGGAACCGTCCCGGAATCACTACTCACAGTCGCCCAAACAAAGACAATCTCCCGGGCAGGCTGTGTCTGCATTGTTGACTTACCTATTATGGCGGAAACTGTAACTGATTTCTCCCAGGGCGTTCAGTATGTAACGAGGGTGAGGGCACGGGTCCAGCTCAGGATTTCTAAGAAATCGCCGGTGGCCAAACTCCGTATGCGGGAACAAATAATGGGTAACGCATTGGCGTCCGCAGGTATCGTTGTTGAGTCAATCACCTCCGACACTAATACCGACCGTTCTAAAGATACCCCGGTTTTGCCACTCGAACCTGAACCGGAGAACCGCATTGGATGTGATGTGTTTTACAGTTCTAGGGAAGTGTCAGAATCTCAGGCAGCTGAACACCGACCACGTCCGGGGGATAGTAGTCACGTGCTCTTCTTATGGGGGCAGGGGTTTAAGGAATGGATGAACATTGATTTTCTGGCTAACTCGGAAGAGAGACGTGCCCTGCGTTGCAGGGTCTCCAATACCAAGGGCCGCCCCTTGAGCTACGGAGATCTCAAGTTTAACACGGGTTGGAGTGCGAGCTACCCCTGGATGGATAGGGCCGTAAGTTTGCCTCCTTAACGTTCCAACCCTGTATCGCATATTAACACATATCAGGAGTATCAAATCTTTCGTATTGGAGCGGAATTAGCAATTTCGGCTAGCTCTGGGACTCATTCGCGATTGCATCATGGAATTTGCAATAAACTGGAGGCGTGCACCGGAGCAATCGGATTTTCCTCCGAAACCGACACAGAGTCCTTGCCGTGTTTCACGGCCATTGGCCCAGTTGACACATTGGATAGAGATGCCATTGGGCTATTCGAAGGGAACCAACCAGGTGATAATTTGTCTAGATCTAGCACATCTTGGGCGAAAGAGATTTTACAAAAGCTACTAATCGAGCTGGTGGGCCTTAGATATGATTTCAATGAAACAATCAAGATAGGTATTCATGTTGGGATGGAAGCAGTCTCCGGTTACGACCAAAGCGAAATCAAGAAGATAGCTAAAGCGATCGTTTTATTCGGAGGGTTGCTTAATAGTATTGGACTTGGTCCTGATCCAGCTAATCACAATTATTGCCCCGATTCCGCAGAGAGAGTCAGCTGGAATGTGAAACACGTTCAAGCCATAGACAATGCACGTTCGATGAAAGACATCGTACAGCTTATGATATCTCTCGAGAGATCGGGATATACATATCATGGCGAACCGGGGATAGAGAGTCAACGTTACGACTTCAGTTACCTAGAAAGCGAATGGGTGATTGTCTGGCTCCAGATTTTCCACGAATTTACCGGGAAGGATGTCATCGATTGGATATCGATGATATTGCTCTTCAATCGGGCGGCGATCTCTAGGGATTCTGCTCGGTTTTCTGATCTGGCCGGGAAGCCCATTACCCTGGCTACTTTGAGGAGATTTATGGAGGAGCGCTAAGGTGCGTGTGTTCTTTTGTCCGTGGCATTGCATTCTGGTTTAAAGATTGTGGTGGCAGCATCTCAAACCGCAGATTGCCTCTGGTTTCCTTTTGCTTATTTTTCTCAATGCTACCTGGATTGTGGGCTCGGATTAGGTTATCGGCGGTGGGTGTTGTTATCTGGGTTTTCACATTGCTTCCCCTATATCAGTAGGACAGCCATTGCTATTTTAACCTACCCTAGCTTTAGACAAGAGGATGGAATTAGGCCACGGCCGGATACTATCATTCGCGCGTGCTAGTCAGGATTGAATTGAGAATAATTGAATACAATAGAAAAACAGTGAATCGTGAAAAGTGCGAACGAAGTACTGTACATTAAACTACAAGAAAGCGAGCAGAGATATCGCCGGGAGAGCTACACCTTATTTGTGCGATAGGACAAGGCTGTCCGGCCATCTTACTAATACAAACCTCCGATATGCCCACACCCTCTTTTGATGACTGCCTCCCTAACCCAACTAACGACCAGCATTTATAGCAACTCCAGGGACAAAAGAAAAAATTAAATACAACAATAATGCTGAAATATGTAAGCATAGTGGGCTTAGGTTTTACTAGCATAATTACATATTATATCTTTTCTGTTACAAAACATCACAACGTGCGACGTCGTCACGTTAGTGTAGCGCCCAGAGAGCTGGAAACATTTCTCGAGTTGTTTCTACCCTATCGTGCTGTTTAATAGGATATTAGCAGGTCAATTGTCAGATTGATCGTCCTCAATCATTAGTTCATTCACTCGTTCACGTCTATGTTTAGTCTCTTGGTCAATCATTATAGTTATCTTTAGTTCCCCCCCCCCTCCCGCTATTGCAAGCTGGAAAAACAAAACGACCAAACAGCCACGCCACAGACACAATCCGGACCACGAAAACAATTCCCACACATCATGGCGCATACAAGCTTTCTAGGGAGTTTCGGATCAGGAATCCCGAACATTTATGAGCACAGCCAGGCGGTAATGCCATGAGAGGAGATCTTTCACAGGAGTAAGCGGATCATCGAGGAGCGATTGGGGGAGCTTGGGAAGAAGCTGGCAATCTAGAAGCTTTTTCTCAAAGATTATAATCTGGTGATCATCCTAACATAGTATTAGTGTTCCAAACAGGCCAGGCGGGCCGGGCTTTGGTAAAGTCGGGCCTGGCCTATTGCAATTCTTCAGGATCTAGCCTAGCTCAAACCTGAAGGCCTAGTAATGGCTGAGCCTGGACGGGCCTGGCCCGGCCTATTGGCCATATAGGCATTGCACATGGTGCCTGATAGGCCGGCCAGGCGTATATGGCCTATACTAGTGGGTATCACGAGCCAACCCGAGTCGAGCTGGTTTAGCTCGTGGAAGTAGTGGGCTTGAGTGGCTCAAGGCCTCGAGCTTCTCCACTCATGGAGAACACTAGCCTATACAGCATAGGCTAGCCTGATCTACCCTATATATCGAATTAAAGATAAAAAATACAAGCATAATTTCACTTTAGTAGGATACAATATAAACAAACAGTTATGGTAGTAATTACCCATGTTTATGGTAGAGTAGAAAACTTCAAGCGAGGGTGATAGTAAAAAATAGAATCGCTTGGCCTATAGGCATCTATCAGGCCTGGTAGGCTTTCATAGGCCAACCCAATTCAGCCTATATCAGCCTAGGCCATTTGCAGTAATGGCCTGCCTTGGCCTGGCCTACAGCCTATAGGCCACCCTATCAACGGCCTGGCCGGTTGGGAACACTGCATAGTATTAGCTTGGGAGTAGTGGAGATCACGAGAATACAACGTCAGGATTGATGGAAAGTGCGAAAGAGTCAAACCATTCATGTATTGTGCAGTCCAGCAACAAGCCATTCTGTATAGAATTTATTTTTCCAGAGGTTTCCTTTGCGGGAGGAATGGTGATCAGGTGGTCATATCCTTGTTCAAGGAAGAACTGCTCATAGGAAACAGGAAAGAAGTGTGTGGCTTGCCAACCATCCCACCTCCTGTGATCAGGGTAAAGCACTTGTTTTCCTGTAAGAACACAAGCGGTATCTCAGTCGCATACTGCTCTACAAAATGGTGCAGTATGTTTTCCAGACCCTGTGGGGACAAGCCTTGCAATTGGGCCCGGGCTTAGATCAGGTCGGGTTGAATGGAGTGGGAAGCTTTGAGATTTGGGCAAGGCTGGGCCGCATGGGTGGCAAGCCCGGGTAGCTCAAAAAGTCTAAAACAATTGTCACTTATCTCTATCAAGTCATGTGATATCACTCATACCTTGAGAATTTCAACAAAAGTGCTATGAACCCAGGACTTGTGCCATCCTTGAGCTCGTATTTGTTGAGAAACTTTAAGCCTCATATTCACAATTCACGTTTTCTATCCTGTAGCTTGATTCTTATTGTTTGTGAATTCTGTTCTCTGAGCCTCAACCACTATCAGCTTTTCTCTCAGAATGATTCTTTCAGTTTAAGCTGTGTTCTAAATATTTCTTGTTATCTTTCACTCAGGTCATGAACTCTCATGGTAGTCTCCTCACCCGTTTTTCCTAGAATGGGTGCAGCTTGTAGTTCTCTAATGTTATAATAATTTTCTTCTTTAAATAGAATTGATTTAATTACTACTCTCAAATAGTTTGGGCTTTCCAGGTGGCCCAGCCTTTGTTTGGGTTGGGTCGGGTTTGGGCCGGGCCAGTTACCATTTGGGCCAGGTTTGGGCCAGGCTTAACAATTTACGGCCCGGGCCAGCCCATTGCAAGGTATGTGTGGGGGTTGTCCAAGTTAAAGAAATCTTTTCGGTGACCGGGACATATCCTATTGCAAATTAGTAAATCACGATGCTAGTAGCTGTAAGAAATCTAACCTCTGGTAACTGTGAGGTAGTCTCCTGGTTGGAGGAGCTGACGGGAACGTGGGACCCTCTTGTTCTGGAACTTAATGTGGTAGGAGGAAGTGAAGGAGATAATGATTGGTAGCATATTGTGGAGGGTTTTGTTGGTAATACCAGGTGCAGTCATAAGGCCTCCAAGTGTTACCTTGGGTTCTCTTGAATCAAAAATATAGACGTCCCACCATGGTGAGTGGTTTCCTTGTTCCATAATTGCCTTTTATGACTGCTCCTCAATTGAGATTTGAAACAATAATAGAAGCAAAAAGCAAGGAAAGCATCATTACTGGATATGCAGAGTCGTGTGGATGAGAGGAAGAAAGCTTTGATACCACTGGGTAAGCTCAATAACAGGTTGGAGGTGAGGAAAAGAGACAGACAGCCACCCCTGAGGGTGCTGTTAGATGATTGTGAATCTTGTGCTAATGCGGATAAAGAACTTTCAGGATCAAACTAATGTTGATGGAGATGGGGTTGGGTGGTTGGGTGCCACTGGCAGGTAAAACACGCGGCAGCATGCAGGTTCAGGTTTCCTAGCAGCCGAGCAGCCAAGAAATTCCATCTCCATCATTTTACTTCCGTGTGTCAGGTAACCATGTTCTCACCCCTGGGAGGATCTCAGGAGTATCCAGTTCCTTACGCTAATGGTGCACACTTTGAGAAACATTGTCATGGTCTTCTTTCGGTTCGATTGAGTAAAGAAGACATATGTTTTCCTCCTTGCATGCGAGCTGTTTAACCACTTCCACCCCTTTTCTATTGGGAAGTCCACTCCACATCTTTTTCCTACATCTTTTTCCCCAATTTTCATCGATTTCATTATTGCTTGAAGCGAGTTCTAAGCCTAGTGTCTCAAGAGGCACGCCTTCGTCATACTGGTCTTCATTTATGCTGGGGACATTGAGCAAGTGATTCGTAACATTGCTGCTGTTTACCACTGTCAGGTTAGCTTTCAGCTTAGCTCCAGGCTCCTCGTTGTGCTTTTGCTGCTGCTCGGGTGGTTTTTTGTTCAGTACTTTCCGTCATTGAACCCGTTTAGTTTGGCGTTTATTTCGTTGATTCATGACTCCACTCATCTTCTTTTGTATTCTTTTCTTGTTCTATTTCTTAAGATGCGATTCAGGAGGACACCTCTCGGCACTGGCTACCCGAGAAACAGGCATCTTCCCGCCATCTGGGTTCGTTAGCAGTGGTGTTAATGCTTTCCTAATATTGACACTTTCGGTAGTGGCACTTGCCTTTCTTTTACTTTCATCAATTGGTGGGTGGCTGCCGCTTTGGCATCCTCAACACTTTCTTTCTCTTGAGGAGTCTGCGGCTAGCGCTTCATAACACGCTTCCTCGCTAGTTTCCTGCTTTGGGTACCGATCTAGTAGGTCTCTTTTCAGCGTATGAGCAATAGAGTTGGTATGCTCGTACTGAAGACTTCCTGTTATACCTCCAACCTCGCTGGGGTGGTGTCCAACACGAGTGGCGGACGAGGTATATGGATTGAAGAGCTCGGAGTCCAGGGTTGGACCACGACCGGGGTTGTTGGATAGGGCAGGGAATCGCAGGCTTTGTGTTTGGAGGCAGGCAATGAGACAAGGCTTTCAGAAGTTGAGTTTGAGAATGCTTGACCGGGGGTCAAGCTTAGCGGGAAGCGTGGTGATGATACGCCGCTGCCGCAGCCAGCATAGGTGAATTTCGATTAGAACGGAGGGGTTGAGAGGAGGAGGAAGCAAGTTAATCCAAGAGGGGTTTGTTTGAATTATTCGGTCGACGGTGGATGAGGGCTGTTATCTTTTGGATAGGGAGATTGCTTATTGGAGGGAATTTGCCATGGTGTAGGTTGTCTTCTGCTTGGGAAAGTAGTTGTCTTAGTTCGCAGTTGAGGTCCGGGTTGCCCGTGTTTGTGGTACTAAAAGTAAAACCCTAGTTACTGCTAAGTGAGGAAAGCAAGTGAATAAAATTCGTTTATCGGAAGAATAAGGAGGTAGGGGAGTTGGGGCCACAAAAGACGAAATGAAGACCCATGGACAGAGAAAAAAAGGGTCACAAAAAAAACCCCCCGAAAAAGCAGAGGTGAAGTAGGAATTTGTAGGGAAAAGAATTTGAAGAGTAGCCGGGGGTAAGGGAAGCTTGCGAATGTCCCAATGGAGGTTCACCAAAGCAGTCCTATGATTCTCATCGCCTGGTGGGAACCTTCTCCTTCCACGACCACGAAGTTGGGTTGTCCACTACTCCCGCGTCAGAAGTTGGGTGGCTTGTTAATCCCTTTTCACAATAATTGCCATCTGGTTCTACTTCCTTGGCGGAACCCTCCATCGCACGCTGCATATGCGCCCCCACAAGAACAAATATACAATATATTAGCGTGTTTACATGACGGCAGACATCTTCACGAAAGCACTCCCACTTCTTGCATTCACGAAGCACAGGCTAGTTTTAGGCCTCATCGATCGATCAGTCTTCACACTTCAAGCAGCCAGTGGAGATAGTAGATTCACAGAGCAGGAAGAGGAAGAGATGGGGGGTAGCACTGGTGAGGGGAGGTATTGTTAATCATCGGCGCTTGCCCCGAAGCTGGCCTGCAGGCTTTTGGTCAGCATTATGTTTTTTCATTTTATGTACAGGCGAAGTGATAGGAAGGACAACGGTACATGAGCGAATACGAGTACTGGGAGTGGGATGAACAGCGACAGGGATAGAACAGCGAAAAACGAAAACAACGAGATAATGAGCAATATAAGTGCGGTGAAGAAGGAACCTGGATAACGGCCAGCGGAACTATCTCCAGTGTAGGGGCCCGAAAGAAAAACGAAGACAGGTGAGTAATGCGAGGAACCGGAGAAGACAGCGAAGAACCATGGCGGTGAGATAATAGTCCTGGTAAGGTAAAGGCTAGAATGAGTTGTAAGGACATGGAGCGTGGAGTGTCGGAGAAGATAGGATCCTGATAAGAAGACTCCCGGTAGATTAGTTCTTGCTTTTTGTATTTAAAGCGGGCTGCTCACCCGCCATTGTAGAAGGATAAGTCGCGTTGTTAACAGGTCAATATCGGTATTTTTATTCCTCTCTGCCTTTCGCAAATAAGTTCCATTCAAGCCTAGAATTTCTTCAAAGCGGGGGGGGAAGGTTAGTGTTTGTTTTGCAGATTCGTTGAAGGATAGCAGGGCTACGTTGGGTGACCTTTACCGTTGCGGTATTACTGGTGGAGCTCATCGAGGGCTGTTGTAATTTCTGCTGCGGAGATTTAATATCCCTAGGGACGATAGTTGGTAGATGCGTTAGCCAGGCTCACCCAACCGTTCTCTATCGTGGCTTTGGTGAGTGGCGGGAGTAGGACGCTTACCCCATCGTTAGCCATTTTATGAACAATCCTCTAAGTGCGCCTAAGAGAAGAGCTTTCTCTTTTGAGATCTCTGTTAAATCGGTATGATGGCGAGGTCAAAAAGCTTATCATTTTCAATTCCTTGACGATATTCAAGATATTGTTGACCAACCGGAACCGGAGATCATGTGATTTACTTGGCACTCGGCCGCATGATTACTGTTGGCACGGCAGATCACAAGAACAGCACTGTACATTGTAGCTGCAACAGCTCAGATTCATTCCAGTTCTCCGACTCCTTCTTATACTCGGGGGCCTGCATAAGGGTTAAGTATTATTTTCCCAACGTCTGAGTCATGATTTATGATAGGAGCTAGACTATAGCATGATGTATACAACGAAAGGAGAATTCTAGCTACAGCCAAAAAGGAAAAGAATCTATGACCTTATAACTACAACCTAATTATTAAAGATTCACGCACCTGTATGCACAGTACAGTACCGGCACTGCATGCATAGCGATAGGATAACCATTGCGAGGATGATAAGAAAATCACATATTGGCACTTTGATTTATAAACATTCGTTGTGCGCATGGATAACTCGTCCAATAAAGATCGCAAGTACAACGTACACACTGAATTCACCTTCACTACAGTAGCTATAGAGTACTATATCTATACAAGTAGTCATCAAAGAGCCCCATCTCAGTCCCAACGCCGCAATGTCCACTACGAAGTTTAAAATTCTTTCACCGACGTTCCAATACTATAGCAACACAAAACTTCCAACCCTTTTTATTTTGTCTTTCCATAGTAATATTTAAAGATAACTTAATTCTCCTGTCTAGAATAGAATATGCACTCACAATAAAACCAGAAGAGATGCAAAAGATCCATGAAAAAGTGAATTGGAGCACTCAACTCATGCATCGCATCCCACCTCTTAGACCCACGCTTCCCACCAATGCCATTCTGTCCAACCTGAGTCTAAGTAAGGAATAAAAATCAGAAACGCCCACCAACCCCGAAAATAAAACGAAGCGGTCAAAATAAATAATAGAGAGGAAGGGGAAAACATGAAGAAAAATGAGATTACACTAATAGTCGGCCCTCAGAAGCAAGCAGGACGCCGAAACAAGTGTGACTGAACATGTTTTATTATCTTTTACAATGATAGTTCACATACCAAAACAGAAATTTAAACTAATATATAGTATCAGTTGAGAACAGATATCTAGCATCTGGAGATTGGAAGGATAACAACAATCAGGCTTTTGATGATGCATCTGATCCTGAATTATCAGTCATTTCTTAAGATCCTAGGGAAGTACAGTACCATATGTAAATTTCCCAGGTTCCACAAATGAGGACTGCAACCCTTACCCCCTGTGTAACCTACAATACTTGCCCACTGTACGACACAGTGACTAGACAAAAGTCATGGTAATTGCTTAGCCAGCTATGGCTAAGCAAGAATACTTGAGTACACCCCCTTCTTGAAAAAGTCACATATATACGAAGACCTATCATGTTACACTGCTATCACAACAGTGTCTTCTAAACGTGCCTACAAGCCTATAACTTCCTGCGGAGAAATGACAGATGCTAAAAAAGGCATAATTATTGCCTTTTTCTATAACTTCCAAAAGATTTCCGCTATTGCAAATCTTGTTGGTCGCCCCTGCTCTACAGCAGGGAATGTTCTACCCAGTGAATATGCCTGTGGATCAATAGATACCAAGCCCAGCTCCGGCCATCTGCAAATCCTGAGTCATTGAGAAAAACATGTGATCATCCCTGCTGTCAAAACCAATTGTGCCATGACATACTTAGAGTTACGGAATTGATATGCATTACATGTTTCAATTCGTACCATTGAGCGTGTTGTTCATGAAGCCACTATAAAGAAATAGCTTGCATACTCATCCTCAATTGGAAGAAAGATATGCTAAACTACCACTCAAATGGGCAGTAGCAAGGATGAATTGGACCGCAGAAGACTTCCAGGGCATTCTCTATAGTAATGACTGTATGGTATTCAAATTTGCAGATCCTCGCCGTGTTTGGGTGTTTTGATCACCACATGTGAAGTGGTTATCCAATTGCATTCAGCATAGAGGAATGACCAATCAGGTAGTGCTAATATTATGGGGATGCTTTTAGGGAAAGCGCCAAGATCTTTTAGTCCCAATGAGGGATAATAGAGTATATAAGCATGTCTATATTAGGCTATTAGATGCCCATTCAGGACCGCTTATGCAGAAGATCACAGATGAGGTGGGAGATCGTCTTTTTCAACCAGACAACGCAGAGGTCCATACCGCTTGCAACACCATCACCTGGCTGGCTTAGAATGGAATCAATTTAGAAGACCACCCTCCACTTTTACCAGACCTAAACCCAATTGAGCATGTATGGGTGGAACTGCAACGGCGATTGCATAAACAGTTCCCTGATATCCTCAACACCCATGGTGGGCCAGAGAGGATTCATGATCAATTGGCTGAGGTTTTACGACAAGTGTGGGAGACTATTCCAGAAACTGTATTTGTGAAGCTGTGGAAGTCTATGCCATCCTGTGCAGCTGCGGTGATCGAGGCTAAGGGGTGGTATACAAAATACTAGTAGAGCTGATATGAAGAATGAGAAGGAACTGTATCTATACTTTTCATATATTACTATAGAATTTTCTACTGTTTATCTACCTGCGTAATACCCCCGCCCAGGGCACAGACATTGTCTTACTATGGCGCAATTACCAAGACTTGTGTCTATTCACTATACATTGGACGGCAGGAGCCAAGCAAGTACAAAATAAAACAAGCAACCTAAAGTTGCCTACCTAGTACAACATTTTACTTAATAAAACCTATGCACTTACCCAGACTACAAAGGGCAAGCGCGACTGTTTATTCTATTGATTCTGGCTTGATATCTTGAATGATGGTGCTCGACTTCGAAAGCTGACTCATTCTGGAAAACCTTTACCATATTTTGGAATCTTAAAAATCCTAGTTAAACCCGTAGATGGCATGAGATGGAACGTTTTCTTTTTCCTTAAGCCTTCTAATCTAGGAGCCCTAGCTAGACTTTACTATTGAAATCCGAAAGTGAGTGTCGTGGTTGTGATGTGATAGGGCATTGCCCAGTAACTGAAGCAAAAGCTGCAGCAGATGTAGTGCTTAGCAGAGCCCTTCCCTCGCGCCGGTCTTGAAACTCCCCCGACTCGTAGGCCCCTATACTACCGAGTGATAGGAGTCATACTTCCGTCACCACCCATCAATCGTGCCAAGCTATGTCGAACTCCAGCGACCACGTGACTCCACTCAATAACGACACAGTTGCGAATTCGGACGCCGTCGTTCCCCCACAGCAACCGCCTCGCGACTAGATGAATGACTCTTCCCACTACTCTCTTTAGTAGACTATATATCTATTTTCGGCGCCGGAATCCCGGAATCAAGGGCTGTCTCCGGGCAATGTGGTTATTATTACCCCAATCTCTCCCGACCACTAATCCTTCCCACGCGATGCTGATGGGATCCAGCCCACTCGGGCGCACTGGTAAAAATCATTCTACAGCTTGACGAGAACTGGTGCTAGGGCGGTAGCGCCGCAGCCTTCTACTCGCCCCGTGGGGCACTTGCGTGGATGGCGGGAGGGAGCGGTTGACGTGAGGTTGACCAAAAATGCGGTAGTCGTTTCCGGAATTTGAGAAGGTGTTGTTAGTAGTTGCAGGAGGGGTTATGCACTTTCTCTAGCGCCTCATTTAGTTTACCGCAGAACAGCCTTTTTAGAGTCCTATGGAATTCACATTTGACGGGTGGCTCCGCCTGGATTGCAATTGCGAGTTGGTGGATATATTTGGCCGAGGGGGAGGTTTCGATTCCGGTGTTGGTGTAAGGCTTGCTGAGATTGGGGTAGAGGCTACAAAGTTTAGGTCTCCGGCCGTGAGAAAGAGGGTTGTGGGAAAGAGAGGGCAGATGAAGGAGTCGACTGCTGAGACAACTACAGCGGGAGCAGAGACGGTCGTACCGGGAGAGGTGGATCAAGAAAATAGCGAAACTACTCTTGGGAAAATCAGAAATTTTCGGGTGGTACTTTGAACATTCGTGGATATAGAAAGGAGAACATACTGAACAGGCAAAGAGCGAGGATAACAGGACAAATTTCTCCTCTTGTTATGAAGTATACGGAGGTACAGCACCTAAGTTTTCCATATTTTACTAGCAGGGGGGTTGTGCTAGCGTGGGAATAATGGGAGTGAATTTCCTAGAGTGGTTTGAGAGTTCTTAATCAAGAGTAAAAAGTTTCCACTATAGGCAATTCACTAACCTTGGCCCCACGCTAGTACAATCCCCCAGCTAGTAAAATATGGAAAACTTAGGTGTTGTGGGGGTGAAAACCTGGTTTGTGGAACAATTTGTTAGGGTTTTTTTTGGTGACTGTTTGTGTGGAAACTTTTTTTGTGGTGGAGAAATTTTCTGTACTTAAGGGATTTTCCCACCTCCTTTTTCATAATAATGGCCATCCGAATATTGACCATTGACCTTGCGATACGATACCGATCCTTTGTGAACAACCGACTTTGAACCTTGTGTGGATAGCCAAAGGACCGTGCTACCACTACTGCGACCGAATTTGTTTGCTTCTCCTTTTTTTTCTCTTTTCCTTTTCTTTCCATCCCACAATTCTGAGAAGTGGGAAATTCGTTCTTTCAATGCTATACGTTCGTAATGACCGCCCGGACCAGCGACTTGCCCGAATCTGGGATGGTTGTCGCCTAAAGGTCGATTCCTATATTCCCCTAGCACAAACTACCCATTCGGTCATCAGAAAATAGCCAAACACCCCTCCGAACCTTCATCTCTACAACCTTCCCAACACCCCCAGTTATCACAACAGACATCCGTAAACGGCCAACCAAGCCCAAAATCGCAGCGCGGCCGACTTACCCTTGTACCTAGCGCACTATGTGTCCCTCATTGTTATTACTTTCAGCGAAATGCTAGATAGAGCACACTCAATACCCCCAGATACTCTGACAATCGGGCAGATGCAAAAAACCCACCGCTAGAACCAAACTGCCATCGCAACCATCGTTCCCGTTTAACGCAATTATATTATCGTACCGGACGAACTACTGGTACCGTACTCTACCTACCGAGAGTGCGAACAAGGATCCGATATGTCCTGCCCGTGCAATTCCGGTGCGATGCCACCTCTGCAGCCGGAAGGGATTGTGCCTTCTTGCTCGCCGGCCGGATAACTCCCGAAGCTGCTGATCGTGGTGGAGGCTTCTCGTGCGATCGGTACCTTTTAACGCTGGTGGTGGGTTTTGGGGATGGGAACGGCGTCATGATGTTATGTTTCTTTTAGGAGGCGTGGGGAGGTTCCCGTGAGGGTTGCGGGTTTGGGTGAGGATGTCCTTGAGGGGTACCGTAGATTTCGTGAAGTGTTGCGGGGGTCGCTTCTAGCGAGATGTAATGTAGCCGTATTTTGGCCGCTTGTTGGTTGAGGGGCTGGGGGTACCGGTGTTGGGTTTGATAGGTGGTGGTGGACCTGCCGTTATTCTCTTCTACCCTCGATGGTGCTGTCCTGCGCTGAGGGGTAGTAGCTTGCTCTGCTATACCCGGCACTTACGAACACGCCAAAGGTGGTATCCTGGACTCTAATGGCTACTATGGTGCACCCCGTCATTTCATTGACCGAAATGGAACACCTTCCTCCCCCTTTCCCTATAGAGGGTATTCGGGTTAAAGTTGTGGGCGATGGCTTCGGTTCTTGTGAGCTGGCCAGCAGATAAACTGGGCCAGTGTGCAGTACCGGGTGCGTTACAGGGAGAAGTTTGTTTCCCCAAAAGGCTTCCCAGCGGTGGGAGGGAGCTGAGATTGCAGTTTAGGGAGCTGTAGGGGAACCGGTCTGGCCAACGCGAGAAGAGGAAAGCATAGCCGGATCTTTCGATGGAAAGCGATCGACTGCGGGTATTGATGGAGGGAGGTTATGAAAACGGGGAAAGTTTGACGGATCATTACACTTCTCAACCTGGGTAGTGCTCTGTAGGGTGAGTCCTCGGCAACCGGAGTGTGAAGGCCGATGCTGGATCGACGGTGTCTTTTTGGATAGTTGGTTGAAGTAGACGCAAGGCTTACCTTTGGATTGTACGGTAGTTGATCATTACTCCCGTGTAAAGGTTTCTGCCCAGCAAGAGGATAATAGTTTTGTCTAACGTTTCCGACATCGATCCACCTTCATCAACTTTGAGTACTTAGCATGCTGGTATTCACATCGCCCGTCCGGGTGAAACGACCCTCGTGCCCCGTCTGACGATTTAATCCCTAAAACCTACAGTCTTACGCTTCATCTCTGACCTGCATTGCACCGATATCGACCTCCATCTCGTTACCCATCACACCAATCCCACCCCTCCAAAACCCTCCCACCGGCAACTTTATTTCCCCAGAGCATAACCATCTCCGCATCTCATCGCCGCAATCACAAACCCAGTCTCTCGGCTTTTAAGCGCTGAGTGTTCTGTCGCGTCGCGTTGGTAAAAATGCCGGGGGGGTTGTAGGCTGACTGTACTGGAACGGGTAGTGCATAGTGCAGCACATCCGGTAAGAGGCACCCGATCGCTGGGGTTAAAGATTTGTATAATACGGAAAACCATCTGTGTGCATCTGGACTCCATGTGGGTGCCAAATTCGGACTCAGATGTCTGGTACTTCATGCTGGATACTTGCTTCGTTGGTTTCAGCTGCCACGATGCGGGGGAAGGGAGGAAGGGAGGGAGAAATGTGTGAATGTGGAAAAGGAGGAGGAGGAGATTTCGGGGTTTGGTCGAGAACGGTGGGATTAGGGGTCAATACACGGGAGGGGGCTCAGGGGGGTGTACACTTGGGATATGGTTCCATCAATTTGAATTTTTGATTACCTTTGTGATATTTATTTATTGCGGCGCTGGGAGAAGTGCCGGAGGGTGGGAAGTAGATTTGCTTTCATTAAATTTTGAATCTGAGCGGTCGTGGGCGGAGATATGGCATGATACTTGGTTACATTAGAGGGTGCTGGGACCACAGATAACCGCTCGAGCGGGGCAATTGGGGTCTTTTGGTAACGAGGCAGGTGGGCGTGTCCTGCAGGGCTGGAGTTTCTCGAAGACAGGGGGTGCTGGTGTTCCCAAGCCGCGCCTCCTCGACCCAATCCAAAACTTGAGCTCAAGCCGGACTTGAGTCGGGATCGAATCTTGCAAAGGACAATATAGAAGATGGGAGAAGATAGGTATCTCGGAAAAAAAATCCAGTGGGAACGCAGGGAAAGCAATTTTAGTATGATATCATACCTGGAAAAAGTTACTTTCTGGAAATCTATTTGCACACAATTGTGTGCCTAAAATAAGTGAGTGATAAAAGATGATTCTCGAGCTGTGGTGCCAGCACCACTGTACAGTACATAGAAGACTTTCCCTCACGAGCTTTACTTCAAGCCGATATAATTGTTCAAAACCGTTTCCGCCTCTGAAAAGTGTGATGTAAACGTCCTCCTTTCTCTTCATTATTCTCTTTGATGACTCCGCTTTATTCCACGGGTCGGTGGGCGTATTTGGTTTTTATTCTTTTCTCTGGCTGGGATGGGATGGTTACTGTCAGCTATACTGTATCATACCATTGGCCAAACGCAAGAACCCACCCATCGAACTCGGTTGCTGTCACACTATTATTCCCGTTTTATTTCATGTCATATAATACTGTGGATGAACTCCGGTACCGTGCCTACTCATCTTACCGGTGGGCGTTGTGAGATCAGCCCCCGGGATACACGGGCAGGGATGAGATATGTCCTGCGGATAAGATATGGCCCCCCGTCTGGTCTAGCCTGAAGAAATAGTCAACTATGATACCGTATGTAATCCAGGGCGTCTACTTCAATTAACTATCCAGGGAAAAGGTACTGCCGATCCGGCACAGGCCAGCCACGGAGAACCGCATGCCAGAGCACCATCAGGCCCAGAATGCAAAAATTTACTAAACCCCGTTTTCACAATCCCCCGTACGGTGCCTATCGCTTTCCGTCGAAAGATTTGGCTATGCTATCCCCTTATTGCAGTTTCCGGATTAGGACCCTTTCCCACAGCTCCCACGGTCCGGAAGCCTTTCCGGGACTCAAACTTCCCCCTCTAACCAGCGTCCCGAATCGTCCAGTCCGTCCGTCTTGGAAGTAGGACCGGACGGACCGCTGCTGGTAGTCCGTCTTTTTTTGAACTGGTAGACGGACTAGGGAAGACGGAGGTAAGGCCGGGCGCCCAACTTGGCCCTGTAGGGCCCTGTCCAGCCCGGTGAAAATTTTCCGTGCATATATTTGGCTCCGATCTAAAAAGACAACCACGGCTTTCCAGAGGTACTGGTACTATCGCCATCCAAAAGTTCTGATATCGGGTGCAAATACCCGGACCCAAGATGATCAATCGACCCCCCCGGTATCTGTGGAAAATCCCAGGTATTTTGCTATGAGCCAACCTCGCTTGCATCAGTTCTTTGGCTTCGTTGCGACTTTAAGAAGCAGTTAAGACAATAGATCTTGGGGGGTATTTGAAAGATGAAATGGGACTAGTAGCACGGCGATTTGTTCCACCAAATCTTAAACCTCACCGCAACCCAAGATCTATTTAACCTCCTTCTCTTTCTTACAGAAATATCGTTTACTGAATTGATAAAAAGACATGACAAGATATCGCTCACAATTGGTCTGGTGTCCTCGGCCGTCTTTAGACATCCCCGACCGTCCCCTACAGTCCCCCCGCACATTTTTCCGACCCGTGTCCGCCTGCCATCCCTAATACCTGCCATCTGCGCCCCCCCCACAGCCTTTCACCACACACTAGGGTCCTTACCTACACCCTGTCATCTTCTGATACCCCCTATAGTCCCGTGCCTCACCCGGCCTTCCTGGAATCTCCCTCGCCGTCTACCCAAGCAGACTGTGTACTGTGTGTCTTACTATACTAACCGAAGCTTAGCGTATAGGGCTCGGCAGTCCTCCAAGTAATTTGCCCAACATAGGACTACAGCCAACGGCCCGGTCCCGTCTTCTTGGAATTATCCCCGCAGTCCTTGTTGGGCCCCTGGACGGTTCGGAACACTGCCTCTAATGCATCAATTGAATTGGTCAAGCTTATATGCTTTCCAAGTTCACTAGTTTCGACACCATCCCCCACAATTTAAACTCGGAGATCCTCTGTAAGGAAGGGGGAAGGAGGGTGTACGATTTCGGTCACGGAAAATTTGGAATGGGCTATGAGTGTCGTGAGGGTCCATCTTCGGCACCCGATTTCAAAGTTATCCGGATAATGTACTTGAAAAGGTTTTTTATTAAAAAAAAAAAAGAGAATCCAGAGATCATGTGCGAATTTTGTATGAGGCTTGGCGCCGAGGCGTTCGGATGTTGAAAAGATCTATGCGACATAGTGTCAGTTCGGTAGGGTAACTGTCTAGCGCAAGCGAGGTGTCGACACACGCGGTCGCCAGCCCAGGTATGATTAGGCTTATGAATGAAAAAATATTAAAAATACAACAATAATTTCGCTTTGTTGGCGAAAAATACTGGAAAATACTAGAGATGACGGACTAGTTAATTAAATTGATTGCAGGAAAAGATCTGCTCTGATGATAGTTTTATGATTGCTTGAATAGCATGGAGAGTATGGTATCCGAAGACTGCATAAATGGCAAGAACTAAGAAATGATATTAAAAATATAGAAATAATTTCGCTTTGTTAGCGGAAAATACTAGAAATTAATTGAGACAATAGATTAGTTAATTAAATTACCTGCAAGGAAAATGCTGCTTCAGCTGTTACTCGTGGTCGGGTGGGAGTTGTATCATAGCATGAGTGGCCGAACATTTAGCGTTGCGATATTCGATCATACTCACATGGAATATAGAGAAACTAACTTGGCGCCAAGATGGAACTCGCTTCTCGCACCAGGGAAGAGCTACCAAACGCACATTGCATGGCCAGCGCCAAGCCAGTTCTCTACATCTGTCCACAGATTTTACAGGAGCCGATTCCAGCCGACCCAAAACTTGAGCTCAAGCCGGACTCGAGTCAGGTTCGAATCTTTCATCGGATATTATGGAAGGAGAGGGGAGGAGACAGGAATCTCAACAAAAGTCCTTTGTGAAGCAGGGAAGTAGGTTGGGCATCATATCCAGATAAGTTTCTGTACCGAAATCTGTTAGCACAAACTTTTACAGGCAAAGGTAAGTGTTGGGTTTGGGAAACCCTTGGCCCATTAGGCAAAGCGCAAGAAAGTTAGTAGCGCGAGCCCTCAGTGGGGGCGAGGGCGGAACAACGAACCTCCATGGGGTGGAAAAGGGTATGGCCGGTTGCCGGGGCAGTGCAGGATCATAGCTCTCCATAGCGGGCCCATGCGCCCCCCAATACTTATAGCATCGTCCAGCCGCCGCAGCTTCCCAGACCACCACACTTCCTACATCTACCGCCCGCGTTCTTTACTGCCCCCCCACCTTTCCCGCCTGACCCCCATGCGCCTATATCGCTACACTGGGACATGTCAGTCGTAACACTCCCCTTGCAAGGGCAGCGGCAACTCTCCCACAACCCCCGCCAGTGGAACGAACCAATTGCTACTCGCCGACTAGGATAGTCGGATTTTCTTCACTGCTGTTTTCCTTGTGTCCTTTTCTATTTCTCCTTATAAACCCTGTTCACATAGTTCGAATACCATGGATTGGCTTTGGATAATTGGCTGGGTGATAGAAGATGATGCCCAAGTAGTGGTACCTGTACTATTTACAATGAAACCTCTGGTGTCTCCATGGGGCGTGGGGAGACTGATTCCCCGGAGGTAAAAGGGATGTGAAATAGAGAATAACCATGGCAGAAAAGGCAGGGCTGGGAGAAAAACGAGTGATATTTCATGACGGCTCACAAGTTTGATCCCTAGATGTTCACATTCCGGAATAAGAATACACTTTTTCCATTTTATGGTCCCTCCTCTATGTTCTAGGATTCTATTAGTTCCTCTTTTGAGGTGGTGAGTGTTCCAAAATTTCGGCTTTTGTTTGTATGAAATTTTTTTTATCACCTCCTAGGACACTAATCCACCTTCATTAACTTTGAATACTTTAAGCATGCCAGTATTCAGATCCTACGAGTCTGTCTAACTGAAATGATACTTATGTACTGTCTGACGAATCGATACAAAACACAGCGGGCCAGAGGGCGAACTGGAGGCAAGCGCGGAGGTCAAAAACGAAACGCGAACGGATAGTGACAATAGAACCGGATGGAGAACAGCAGCAGGGTTCTATAAGAAAGAGTTCCAAAGGTTAGAAAAAAGAGAAGGAAAAACAGTAGCCCGGAGGTGTCCCCGGTTGTTGAAACAGCAAAGGATAACAACACAAACAAGAAGGAATCAATTCGCCTACAGATACCTGGAAACCCATCGACCCCAGTCCTCATGCAACTTACTTAATCGAACTTTTACTTCTCCCCACCAGGATTTCCCACAGATGGGGAGGGACCAGAATATTTAGAGATGGTAAAACGTGCCCTCCAACTTATAGTGCACACGTCTCGCCTACATTCCGCCCTATACAAGAATCCAACCAACGAGCAAATAGACAAGCACCAACATCTTGAGAAAGTATGTGTACTGCGCGAGAAGGTGGCAAGCGGCCAGGTTAGCGAAGTGGAGGAAGGATCTAGGAACTCTGCCTCGGAAGATAATACACGATACCCGACGCGTCGTTTTGTTGTTGTTTCAACAATTACAACCAGTGAGGATCTTTCACTCAGTGATCGCATCCATTCACTTGAGTTTAAGCTTGATAAACTCCCCGGTAAACCCACCTATGCTTCCGCTCTCCAACAAGTCTCACTGGCACCCCCTTGCGGTAAGGGTACAGACTCAGCTCGAATACCCCGCCAAGTACAGAAGGAAGATACACGATTTATAATTGAGGTAGAGGATCCAGTTCCTGAGAGCTTTAATCGACCAACTCTTCGAGAAACGCTGAACCAACTCCTCCCAACACACTGTTCCAGGTTTACCGCTTTCCGGAGGTCCCGGAAAGGTAATCTGGTCTGCTACACTCAGGGCAACCCTCGGACCACCATAGAGTCCTTCAATATATGGGCTTCTGGAATTCCATTTAGTGCTATCCGTGTTAACGCTGAAGAGAAATGGGCTTGCCGGATTCTCTACCTCAGCACCCCCTATACTTCAGCCTTCGACCTTAATCAAGAATTGAAACAGTCTAATCCAGGACTGCCGCTATCGACGACACCTCGACTACTTACATCAACTGTTGCCCTCCTCCGATTCCCTAGTGAGGAGGAAACCCCACAACATGTTTTTGCCTTTGTGATGTACAGGAGACTAGCGAGTTACCGTGTACAATCAGCGGCGGAAACAGAACGAGCACGAAGGAAGAGAACAGCAGACGGAAAGGAAGCATCAAAAGGTAAAAGCCCGGAGCATGCACAAAGGATAGAAGCGAGGAAGGTGGTGGAAGTAATAGAGGAGGGAGAAGCAATGGAGGTGGTTGAAGCGGTGGAGGTGGTTGAAGCGGTGGAGGTGGTGGAAGCGGTGGAGGTGGCAGGAGCTGTGCGAGTGGGAGAAGGAATGGAAGTAGTAGAAGGGGAGGTTAGCGGCACAGCACAGATGCAGGAGTTAGAAGAGGCAAGAGAGACAGAGGAGAGAAGCAAATGTTATCGAGAGAAGTTAAGGCAGGTAGCCCAGGAAGTTAGGAAAGGCCAGAGAATTAGGCAAGAAGCAACGCTCCTGTAGGATTCTGAACTTGGGTATCTGTTCAGAGGCTGGTAGGGCCCATGTGAGGCGGAATATTTGAGAGGGGAGTGAGTCCCCGCTGTCCTGTATATTAATCAGCTTCATAGCCATAGGGCTCTATAAGCTTAATGATATATAATAATAATAATAATAATAATAATAATAATAATAATAATAATAATAATAATAATAATAATAATAATAATAATAATAATGACGAATCGATTCCCCAAAACTTACAATCCACGCTTCATCTCCGACCCATGCACTACACCTATGTGGACCTCACCCGATTGCCCATCCTTGCCTCTACCTTCCGGATAATTTCCTGGACATATTAATTGGTAGGTTTGTGGAAAACCCGTTGCCAATTGGACGAAGAGCACAAAACATCATTCGGCGGAATACTCCTTACCCTGCTCAAATCCGGAATAAGGTTAAACCGGTTGCTGGGCCGGTGTGGGGTCAAAGCTCCTGGACACGCAACTCTCGGCTACCCCCTTCACGCTACTGCTACAATTCCTCCTTTAACACGAAAAACTACCATCCTTTGGTGCCCGGCGTCTCCAACGTGGAAACCATCATACTTCCAACTGTTCGCATTCGTTTTCAGCCTCTGCCCCTAGCAACTACCAGTACACCGCGAACTACCCCTCCGATACCTGCCGATAGCAACTCGAACATTTAGCCCCCCAAAATCAAGGCACCAAGGAGAGGCTCATCACGGGGCAGAGGCCCAACAACAGGAAGCAACCAAAGAACACGAGGCGGAATCAGAAAGAATGTTCGCAGCAGGCAACCCCCCCAGAGATATGGTCAAAACCTGGATACCGGAGAGGAAACCTCTGGAGCAGATGGGAGCATACAGCCATCGAGCCCAACTATAAAGGACCATCCAACCCCTTCGCGTTTTAGTCACTCACCGACTATTGAGGTCCGTCGGCCTCTCTCCAACTCAATAGGGTCAACTGCAAATACTCCCCACACAGAGGCACCTGCAACCCCTAGCGAGCTAACCTCTCTTCCGACATCCCCGGCTACCGCAAACACTGCTATCAGTCTGAACACGATGAGAGAACTCCTACGCTCACATGAGGAGGAAATCGTTGACCGCGTCATCCATCAGCTCCGCTCCCAGAACCAGGCATCGCAGTCCCCCGCCCCATCTACGATACAACGCCCAGCAGCACCAAACCCAGAAGCCACAGCCCCTAACCCTACTATCCGTCGCATTGAAGAATTGGAAAGCCAGCTGGCTCAACTACAGGGGGAGATGCAAGCGGAGCATGCCAATGGCGAAGAGCCAAGAAGACAGGGTTTCTATTCCCATATTGAAACTCCAACTGAACAAACTACGGAGAGCGCAGCTGCAACGGTTGAGTCGGTTGAATCACTGTTTCCGGGGGTTGAAAAAAGTACGTTGATTCAAATAATTGAGAACCGCTTTAAACCGACGAATATATACCGCCTCTTAGCCAGTGAGAAGGAAAGGGCGGAGGTACAGTGCACAATTAGCATTGTAGGAATTGAGTTTGAACAAGCAGAAAGAGAGGGAAAGGAGAGCGAGTATAGAATGAGCGGCTTCTTTAAGGTTTGGGCAGCATATTGTGGAATACTAGTTAAACTAGCCCCACAAGGTCTGCAGGGGGGGCTCGCGACCGCGCTCTCCATATACACGATGAACCTTTATGAGCTTCGGGAAAAGTATACATGGGAGGGAGTAAAAGGATATCATTGTCAATTCCATCGAAAAAGGGTAGCAAGCGGTAAGAGCATTTACCATCCAGGTGACTGGCAGCATCTCGGCAGCGAGCTAGTTGCATCAAATGCTTCGCATATTCAATTCCACGACCATCCTGGGGACAAGCTGCTAAAACCTTTCCATCAGCAACAAGTAGGACGTGTGACCTCCCGATCCGCGAGGCGGCACCCCCCTCCTATGGAAACTCAACCTCTACCTTCGCTCAGTATTACCCGGCATCAGGCTCCCGTGGTGGCGACAGCCATTTAACCGCTATACCACAGCGACGACCTCTACCTGCCCCTGGAATCGTGACCCAACCCACTCCAGCCTGTCGGAACTGGAACTACCGGGAATGTCGGTCAACCCAGTGTCGCTTCCAGCACTTATGTATTCTGTGTGGTAGCAACCACAAAGCCTCCCACTGTCCTGGAGGAAGCAGCACAGCTCCCCAGCCCCCATATGGTCATTCCCATACACACGACATCAGCAAAAAAATACCCTGCATCTGGTGCGTCGCCGTTGCGCCCGGACGTCGGCGACGTCGCTTCTACGCCCCCTCCGCCCTGGACGCCCTGGCATCCGTTGCAACGTCCGCTTGGATCCGGGCGATCTCCGGTTGGCTCAACAGACTCTGTTGCGTCCTGACTCGACGTCGCGTCTGACCCACGTCTGGTGAATGCCTGCGTTATCCTTCCTGTTGCTTTCCTGTTCTGATGCCAGCTGCTTCACCTTGTTCCTTACCGGCGCCCTGACTGGATATCGCCACCGCCTCTCCCAAGAGGGCCTCCGGGGGTAGCAACCCGGTGGTCCAACGTTATGCCCCCTCTCGTCTCCAGTCATGGCATCCTGAGGCCGCCTTACACATTAATTGGCGAAATGGTAGAATTATCTCACTCTGAGTCGTGGAGTCTCTTTTCATTAAATTTACGTTTCCACATCTGGTTTTTTGTGTGTCTCCTGATGTTGACCTGAATCCTGGCTTCCCAAGTTCATGACCTCAATTTTTTATTTGTTGTATTTCATACCTATGCAAGCGGCTGGATTGAAATCAGAAGACTAACGCCCGGAATAGGGTTGTCCTGATTCCAATCCGGCTGCTTGCGTAAGTAATAGTTCCTATATACAACGTTGTGGTACCACTATGATCCTCACCCCAGTGCATAGCCAAGTCCCAATCCCGTGATCTCGATATTTCTTAATATATCTCATAAAACGTTCTTAAATCAATTCGGCTATTGACAAGTCAGCGCCGGTCTGTCCCCAGGATCAGGTGTTCCAGGCTGAGGATCCTCCCAATATCAACTACTATGAACTCCCGTGCGTCTTCTCTCAGCTGTACCATGACAAGGCCGTGTATGTCTGATAAGCATACTGAGTTGACTGCGGTTAATATCTGAACACACTCCAGACACCGTACAGTACCCCTTGGATGTGTGGGTCTTTGATTTTGAATAGTGCGACAAGCTGTGCTGGCAGTCGACACATCAGTGCACCATACATTTCTGACCTACCACCTTGTACCCAAACCCAATCATTGCACCTCGCCCGATTCCAGACGAGCAAAGCGCCAGTGCATTGCGCAAGGTAGATGTCGTAAACCTCAGGATCTTGTAACAGAGGGACCAGGATTTCAAGTTACGTTAGGAGTTTGACTGGGAGCGATCCCAGTATCAGTGAATCTTGAGGAAGGTGGCAGTAAGTCTGCAGGTTTTGCCCGCTATTGTGAATCAATTTGTGACACATGGTCTTGGAGGAGACCCCGGAGACCTTGCAAAAATCGAAGCAGTCTGACATGTCGTGGCGGCGTCCTTTCAGGATCAGGCATCGGGTCCCCTACTCTGGTACAGTACTGGTGTTGTCCAAATGGTACAAGACGTTGACAGAAAGGTCAACACCAACATGGCGTAGGGAATCCAAGTTCAACAGTCCCATTTGAATGGCATGCTGGCGACCATAGCTGTGTATAATCTGTCGCGCGGTATTATTTTTATTTAAATGGCGCCATCCCTCCTTGATTTGATCCTTGTGTGCGAGCTCGCCAAACTCTGTCGAATACATAAGATTATTGCCAAACTGGTGCCCGTGATCAAGGAAGTGACTAAGTAGATAAATCTTGATAAAGTTGAAATGGGATTCGGTATGGATCAAGTCCATACGTCGGTCGTTCTCTTCTGCGCGATCGTTATCACTGACACGGGGCCGCTTGGAGGTGGCAACAGGCTGGTTTATTTGCATTCTTTTGTGGCGCCAATCTCATCATTGCTCGTCAACCTGGGTCCTTGTGCGTTTTGATACTCGAACTCTAAGAAGGTATCCTTTCTCTGGCGAAACTGGTTCAGATGTCGTTGCATATAAGAGAGAGTCTTGGATGTAGGGCTCCGGTATTGTGCCATCACAGGGACGTCGGCCAGTGACCTGACGCAGCCAAGAGCATGTTTGAATGGTAACACTTGTGTACTGTCTGGCTGACGCAGTGCCACAGCAAGAACTCCCAATATGCAACATCCCAGATTTCCCATCTCCTTTCCTTGACACTGTGTAACCTCACGATTGGCTTTTTTGGACACAAAGAATCCTGGGTACGGTGGTAAAGCCTTCCAAGCTTTGTCAAAAGCCTGAGCCTGTGCGTGCATCTTGAGAAATCTTTGGATCCAGTCCATCATGTACGTGGATAATCCGAGATTGAACCTGTGCGGCATATCCGTCTTGTGCATATCAGGGGCGCAAACGCGATAGTGTCCTTGAAAAACATTTTGCCCTAAGGTGGTACTGGAGCTGTCTAATGAGACACGGGCATCACTAGACTTGGAGGTTGGCAACCGAAGTCTATCACCTTGTTCGTAAAATCTGGTATAATCTCGCGCAGGATACCTGGCACCAGCACCAGTTCCTAATTCCCCCATTGGAACTTCATATTTAGAACTAGTGTTAGATTTATCAAGTGTAGGGCCACATTTTCCTTATGGTCAGCAATCCGGGGGGACAAGAGTGGGAACCATCTTCAAACATTCCTGTCCACCCAGTCAATCAGGATGCCCTCAAGAGCTGTCTATTGTGAGGGCTCGAATATCACTTCCTATACGCTGTGTAGTATGTCAGCATTTATTTTTCTCTACAGTTCATCTGCCGCAGAGGACATGGACAATTTGGGCGCAATGGGCAATAATGCAAGAAGAAGGACTGCCATTGATCCAGGTCTGTTATGCAGTGTCACGGGAAGATTTACAAGCTTAATATACACCGGCCATGCTTCCTTGTCACCAGAGAAGTTGCTGAGATGGGTCTGATTGGACATCCCATTGATTGCGACAATTGGTGCCCCAGGTGGAAGTGTCCCCTATAATGTTTACCCAGCGGTTTTATAAAAGGTTAGGACATTGTACTTGAAAGTCCCGCCACCAGTCCGCCGTATGCATTTCCGAATACACCCTTTGTCCCGCACTGTCATTTTCACGCCATGGCGCGTAGACAAGGTCATCTCTGGACGCTATCTGGCGTAGGGGATACCTGACATAATCAAGTATGTTGCAATAGAAGAAGGTTAAAGATCTCCTGCCATCGTCAAACAGGCTTTCGAACCATTGTTGATATGTGCTGTGTGGATCCAGGCACTGGAGATGGTTCTCCAGGGTATCTATGGAGCCATAGCAGACAGATGCAGAGTTGCCGCTGCCACTAGAGAAGTACTCATTAATTCGTGACTTTGGGACTTAACTCTGAATGAATCAAGATGCAAGTTTGAAACCATGCGCGCAAGTGAATGGTGCCCATCGGTCCTCGCACAGGTCCTTGAGTTCTGTGTCAAATCCATTGACTTCGTCAATTCCGTCCCCGGCACCGGCATAATCCATTGGACCGCCAGCCGCCGCGGACATGATGACATTGGGTTCTTAGTTTTCAGACTCGTGCAAAACGTCATCAGGAAATTGCGCCCACTCTTGTTCAGTGGGGTCTGGATCGAATTCACAGTCTAAATCTGGGTGTCCTCTCGCTGTGGAGTAGTGCAATAAGTGCGTATCTGCGTTGGTAATATAATCGGCGTGTGATGTATATCGTACCGTGGATGCAAGGACAATGTCCAATTTTGCATGTGCAGTTCAGAGGTGTTTCTCCTATGTGCCTGCCCGCGTGTATTTTCAACGGCACAATGGACATTTGGTAGGCAGGGTGGGAGTCGGTTCAGTCAATCTTGCGGGCCCTATGTAGACTGACATTTACTAGCATGATGTTGCTTTAAAGGGTGCGGACGGCATGCACGTTCAAGGCGCTGGCCTGGAGCGAGTAGTAACTAGTTGTCAAACAGATTTAGTGCATAACACACCAATGTCATGTAGTGTCACATGTGGTTTGTTTCTTAAAAAGGTCCACCGAAGATGCTATTTCTGAGACTATCAGTATATCAATGTGAATCAGCTAATGACAAGGTTTCTTGAGCGTTTGAATTCCCTACCGAACTTAAAAATAATGTGTAATTCTTTCCAATGCTCAAGATCGTCTGGGCATTAGATAAATAATGCGAATCAGCTACAATGGACGGAGCTCATACTAAGAATCTTCTCACATACAATATATCTACAACTTCCACAAGATCCACCGTATTCACAACAAAGACCCATTATTCGCAAGACGATCACCAAGATACTCAAAGAACCAATACGAAAGGCTCGAAATATCAACAAGCTGCTGTACGTCCACATGCCAAACACAGCAAAGCCAAATGCTGTGCCACGACAAGTGAGTCAACTTCCGTCGAATTCACTTAAGGGGAATGTTGACACATGACGGCCTAATCTTCGCAAACTTAGCCTGCGTAAGTTATCCATGGGCTTCAAGTTGAGACAAGCAGACAAAGATTTGTACCAGCGATGGAGGCAAACTGTGAAAGACCAGATGTTAATAAGGAACTTCACCAATATCGGTAATTTGCTGGACCCCGATTTCCAGCAAATCTTCCAGGGCATAAGGAGATTGTGCCCTGTCTACGACTCCCTCATCAATGCATCTCCTGCAAATGGCGGGCCCCGTATGCATGAGGCTGATGACGCAGTGGTTCAAATGATTAAGTCCTGGGGCAGGAAGTTGAGTGACTTACTTGCACATCACCCTGCGGGCACACCAGCAGTTGGCCCAGGGCATCTGATCGTTCAACAGAGGCTAGGACTGCAAGGTGCACCGGCCCAGTGGGACCCTGCAATGCCTGATCCTGTCGTACAACCTCCACCGGAACCTGTCCTACCTGTACCAGGCCCAGCCGCACCAGATGCCGCTGAAGAGGAAGGAGTCACGCTAGAAGCCGTTGAAGAGGATGCTGGCGCACTTCAAGCCATTGAAAAGGCAGCCATTGAAGAGGCAGCCGTCGCACTGGAAGCCATCGAAGAGCCACCAGTCCAAGAGGGAGCCGTTGAAGAGGAAGCTGTTCAGAAGGTAGCCGTCACACAGGAACCCGTCGAAGGCCAAGCCGTCGCACCTGCTCTTCAAGCGAATAACTCAACTGTGACGGCAAATCTCCTGGTGTCCAACCCTATACCAATGGGTTAGTTGTTTTCAGAATAATCCGTTTGATTGGTCTTTTCATTTACTAACTAATAATATATAGATAGGAGAGCTCTGCTTGGGTGTCCACGTGCCGTTCATATTGTTTGGGTCAGGCCTTCAAGACGTGCCGCCAGATCAAATGTGGCGCCTAATTAGCACTGGATTCACTGATGTTCTCCTCATACCCGCGGTATACAGTTCACTGAGTTAGATTCCCATGATATACGTGGGTTGTCAGCCATGATTCGGAGATATGTATCAGGGAACAAATTTTGATACATACTCGGGACTGCTGGAGAATGTCGCCGAAAGCTCCGCGAGGCTCCCCTTGAACCAATATCAGACATAGATCATGCCTTTATCAATAGCAATGAGATACTGCGTGCCTGGCTTCTATTAAATACAGTTCTTGACAAGCTACTTGATCTCGGGCTTATTCTTATCGTGACCGGAACAATGAAGAGCCGCCTACACCACCTCTCAGGAGGCACGCCTCTCTTGCCGAAAATGCTGTAGTCCAATAGGCACGCAACGGGGCAGCTCGTATAGGCCAGATACCTTTCCGCGCACTGCAACCTGACTCTAGACCTGGCCATGGGCAGGCCAATGGAGCTAGCGAGCAGCAAGAGGTAGATTACTCTGGCTGAGCACAGGCAGCTTTATCCGGCTGATCGTCAGATGTCCCACAGACCAGGGACGGGGATGAGGACGGCGCTGGAATATTGCAATCCATGGTTGGAGACTGAGTTGAATCCCTTGCCAATCATATTTCCTTGGCGATTAAAGCGTTAACCAGCACAAATGAACAAGAGCCGTGTTGCCGGAATACTTGCCACGATAAGGAGGGCAAGGGTAGTGCTCAATTGGAAGAGGGAAACTGCGTGGAATGGAAGTCCAAGAGAGCTTGTGAGAATTCCAGCCTGAAGCTGAGTTCGAAGTCCCTGGAAGCATAGAAGCGCAGCACTAAATCTGGCACCCAAGGTTGCGATAAACGTAGGTTCAAGAGACTCCCAAGTGCCTCGTCATGGAGAGTCTGAAAAGTGAGGTCATGGGATTGACGGCGGATCAATTGTTCACCATGTCTACCTGGATGCGTAGTGTGTTAGCAGTGTTCTTTAGTATCAGCAATTCGTAGAGTATTTGAATAAATTTGTTTAGCCTTCTGAACTAACCCAACAGAAGTTGACACGTGTGAGGGCGTAAGATGGGGCAGGGTGTTGCGGTTGTAATCAACTCCAGGCACTAAGCTAACTGCGCCTTCAGCCAATGCCCAGCGTCGTGGCTTAGCGCTAGCATCATGTTGAGGCTTAAAAGCTTATTACATGGACCTCTGGCTAAATATCATTAGTGACTCACTACTGATCACGATACTTGAAGTATATATGTTCTTGATGTTTATTTATTGGGCTTCGGGAGATCACTCAGTCATGTGCTTGCCTTGTGTTGTTGGCAAAGACTATGCTGTGCATGCGATGGTGTCGCCCTACGGTACATCCTACTTAGGGCAGTACTGTACAAACGCAAGTAGGGTGACCAATATAAAGGCCCCCCTCCCTTCTTCCCATGTTTTCACTTCCTTCTCCCGACTTCTTTTCCCATCTCGACACATCGCTTCGTCCTCTGTTCCCCATCCATCAAGGCAGTTACCACACAGGATCGTAAGTCACCAAAAAAACAATTCCCGAAATCATCATTGTTGAAAAAAACAAAACAATTCGCCCTCACCCCAATGGCTCCCCCAAACAGACAGAGAGTGGAGTTAATACAGCTGAGAAGGGGAAAGTAAGTAAACTACGTCCATCCAAGTGTTGGTAATACTACAGACCCTGGTTCTTTTAGATGTCCCACTACGTCGGCCGAAATGGTTGATGTTGTGCATGCGAAACAGAGCTTCCGGTAATGTGCAGTAGCTAGAGCAGACCCGCAGGAAAGCTCTTAAGCAATCCCAGCGTAATTGTCATTCACAGCCATAGGGCAGAAAGCTAAAATTTGTTCTCTGATATAAATAGCAGGCAAATGGGATCAGATGAGCGCCTCTCCTGGGAGCCATTGGTCGAGGATTGTTTTTAAGTCAAATCGAATCTACCAGAATATCTCCGAAAGAGTTATGCTAATGTTCATAATTGAATTCAGAGAGCATTAAGGCGACATGGCGTACGCCAAGTCGTCATGTGGGTTTAACGAACCCAGTCGCTAAACAGCCATCTAGTTGGCGTGGTGCGAGGAGATCAAAGCCTACATCACAGCGGGCTCCTTAGATTCCCGCTACCTGATGGACGCAGAAGTGGACTCAGTCATGGACATTGCCAGCTCATGTCACCCCATGAAGCAGCACGTCGTGCTGGCTGAAGCCGAGCACTGTGCTGATGATGTGGGGGAGTTCTTGTATCACCTGAGGATCTTGATCAATGACTCAGGCAAGAAACTCCAGGCGACCAAGGAGCGTCAAAATACAAGGCAGGCCGGTGGTGGCGAGGTTGCGGGACCTCGGAATCAGTACTAACTACCATTGATCTGCGGCCGCCCTCGTAGTAACAATTTATATCAGTAGCTGAACCTGATTGGACCTGCTCTTACTGCCCACTGATGGTAAGAATCCACATTATTCGCCGAACGCGTGCCCTAGAGCACCCGATCTTCGGCCACCCCTGGTGTGCCATCCACTGTCACCGGGGAATCGCCTTGGGGGTCCCTGGTGCCCCTTGTATCATAAATCTGCTTGGGGTTGTTCTTGGGCAACATGTGGAAGAGTAAGTTGAATGCAGACAGTATCTGATCAGAGCGACTGGTCACGGTATATTGACCCTGCTGGATCTCACAGTAGACTTAGTCGTAGTCCATACCAGAGCCCGTAAGGGTTACGGTTAGGATTGTCAAGTAACTCTACCAAGGGGTTACCATGTGCACTAAGCAAATAGTAATGCTTAGAGTACGAACTAGAAAGGTATACCGGGTGAGTAGGTAAAGTCTACGCTACAACTTCGAAAGGTCTCCGAGAGCTCAGGTGAGTTACCCTACCCAAGGTAGGTAGTTACCCTACCTTATGGAGTAGAGTTACCCTACTTTGGCATAGTGGTTACCTTACTTTTAGATAGGAGTTACCCTTCCTTGAGCGTAACAGGTTGCGGAAAGTTTCGGGAAAAGTCATAGGCATGTTTGTTATGCCGGATTATACAAGAGGTTCAAATATGGGCTCAATCGGGGAATCAGTGGTTGAGCTACTAATCAGAAAAAATCTCGCCTTGGGCGAACATTGGGAAAATCTTAGTCCAACACCCCCCTCTTGCCCCGATGTACAGACAACGCGTCATGGTTCAACTGAAGGGTAGTTGCTGGTTCACTAGTAAAAGTCTATGATTGAAGATGATCGCCCAATACCTTATATGTTGCCGCCATCCGTCCAACTGAAAGGTGTTCGCAGGATATGTGATGGGGCATTGGGTGATCGAATGGTTACAGAAAAGGGCATTCTGGAGTGCATACGCCACTGATACTTATAAGCCTACTGTGGTTGGTATGCAAGGTATACCGGGAGGCCAGGAGGCCTCCGGTTAGGTGGTGGACCTACAACTCTCGTATGTTCCCGGAAGACTGTAAGATGTCCGGAGGTTGTTAGTGAGCTCGGGATGGTAGTCGTCTTGTCTTAACTGTTGTGCTTAACGTCAATGGCTGCGGGTAGCGCTCATAAAACCCAATGGCTTGAGTACCTCATCACGCAAGTCTGTGGACCAAGCTATCATGATGAAGACATTAGAAGACGATATACTTGCAGAACGTAATGGTACCATTCAGTAGTAGTCTACTAGACTTGCATAGACGAATACGTATGGGACAGTGAGTTGTATATTAGACTAGCTTATCAGTAACCGGTTAGTTCGCCACTAACAGGACATCGATATGAACAGTTTTCTCCTGCAGTTCAATCCACGTGTCAGGATACTGCGTGAACACTTCACATCGGATAATGAAGTAGCAGAGCCGGCTGATATTCAGTAGAATGATAGCCGGAGTCCCAGAGGAGATGGGCATGCTCACGATGGTGGTGCGTTTACAAGTGCTGGAGAGGAGCTTGTAATATAATTGTACCTAAGTATATGGGAAACCTCTTCTCCTAAGGGAATCAACTATCCTCACGAGAACTTATTGAGTAAAGCTGCAGTTAGAAATATTGAGTTTCACTGTCTAGGTTTTCTCTCTTGTATATTTGTTCTTTATTTTATGTACAAAGAAAGATTCGGTACAGCCGCATCCTTGCAATCCATCTTCCCACGGGCAGCACCCATTACACTTGGTTCGGACAGACTTCCTCTGGTGCCCGAACAACCTCTTCCTCCCCGGCAACTCATCGTTCTCAATAGGGATGCTGATATTCAGGCTTGGCTCCTCGCCCAGGAGAGTAGACATAACCTAGACCTGATGGTCCTGGAGTAGCACCCTGATCAAGGAGAGGATGAGGACTAAACCCCCATGCCTGCGAAAGGGAGATACCCATTTTTCGACCATTTGGTCTGTCATTGATCAGGCCAGGCTGAAGAGACAGTGGGGACCGTGCAAGAGAAGGAGGACAAGGAGAAGGAGTGGTTGTTGGGTGTGGAAGGTGGCGAGTCCTCAGGTGCCCGGCCCAGTTACGCCGCTCGATATTTCGGATAACGATGAACGCTTTCACACCGCACTAGCTGTGAGATAACTTGATAATCTAAACACAATAGCTAATCTCCAACATAGAATAAAGAGGGGGAATACTTGGGTCTGGAGGAAACGATGAGTCCTGAGGGGCACAGTGGCAAGAGGGGGTTTGCTGTTGAAGATGACGATGTAAGCTTCTACACAGAACTGGCTGTGAGATAACATGATGATCTAAAGAGGATAGCTGATCTCCAACATAGGAGGAAGAACTGGGCCACGCTGGCCCCACAACGCAACCCACCTCTCGGGCTGATCTGTTATTGTCTTTGTCCGTGGAGCCTCACCTTTGGTCTTCTGGCCCCTCCGAGTCCCTGCTAGAGGTATTGCTCAAGGTGTCTTAGCGTCCAGGCTTTGATGGCGCCCTTGACTCCTCGACAGCCAGCCCACCTCTCATTCGCGACCGCCAGCTGCTATCTCCTATTGCTCTGACTCCGGTGCTTCTTCCCCTTGGCACCTCCAGCACCTCCGGCTTCCCCCACCCTCAATACCACTTACCCTACCACCCCAGAGACTTCCGGCTTCCCCTGGCCCCAATGCACCCCACAACCAAATGGTGTCGCCAAAGTTGTGACGCTCAGGAAGACGTCGGGTTCCTAGAATGTGATTTTCTTTCTGCCAGGGTGTTTTTCTTCTTTGGTTTGTTGAATTTCAGCGGGATTTTGTTTCGGAGTCGCATGCGGTTCCAGTGCATGGGATTCCCTTTACGGCAAATAGTTACGCTATCATCGAGCTCCATTACCTTGGAGAACGGTCTGCTGTGTTGCAGGCGGTCAGATTTCATGTGCCTGGTACTTGAGTATTTTCCAGTAGTGATACCTGTACGCCACTATGCGTGGCTGTCAGAAATTAATATCCATTAATTCGCCAGGCGTCCCGTGACCCAACCAGTAAATACGCGAGATTGCAATACATTCTCCAATGTTCAGCTTTGTCAATGAAATATTCGGAGCTGTGGTTTGAAATTCTAATCTGTTTAATGTGTAGTGGGTTTCTCGCTAGATTTAGTGTCGCTAATTAACTACCTTTGTTGCTAGATTTTGTGCTTAGCATCCTACACTACCGACGCCACCATTTCGTAAACCATATTCACAGTAGAGTCTACGAAATGGTGACTTCTGAGGACTCCTCAACTACAAACCTAATGCTATACTCGTGGAAAACCCTTTTTCGTGCAAAAAAACCTTTCTTTCAATACCTAGTTATCATGTGTGATTCTACCAACCCCCTACCTAAGTCATAGCATATAAGACCATACGCGTCCCCTTGTAGGCAAGAAAACTATCATATACAAACTACACATCTTTCCGACGTACGAGATGTACGCTATTGTGCTATTTTCTAATTCCCACCTTTCCTAACGTTCACCCAGATTCAGCTAGATCCTCACGAGTAGCCAACCTAATGCTAATTCACGCCGTCAGTCGATTCCTTGTGTAGGCAACTGGAACTGGCGCAGACGTGACATGATAACTGATGCCATGGCATCTGACGGATCGAGGCCGGCAATGCAGCAAAAACGATCCGGCAGCTCTACTAGCACATTGTTAAACCAACCGACAGCATGCGCAAACCGTTCACCCCTGGACTCAACACTGGTACTCGGAAAACGCCCAAAGTGCCTCCGGAGAAGCACAATACAGAGCACAGAGCATACCTAGCCTGACACTGAACAAAACCCACCGGCGGACCCAGAAACAGTTCTTCTATGCGAAGGAAGCGGTGTTGAGTACCAAGACTTACAAAGATCTGATGAAATCGAGTTGGACACCAAGCCTGACGCAGGCCTGGATGCTACTCCTGATAGTAACATATTAGGACTGTGTCACCGGTAACGAACAGAGGATAGACCACGAAATATTCACTTAGCAACCGTGCGAGTGTCAACGACCTCTGCATGGCAAGAAACGGCAATTGTCAGGTCGGCGCTGGGCACCCAATGACGGTTAATCCACAGCAGACTGCACAATCAGCCGATGTTCTCCTCATCCAGTGTAGAATGACATTTGTCCCTGCTTACCACCCATGGTGCCCTTGTGTCACGTGTCAGAAGCACGAGTCCCGTCGGCGAACCGACCAAACCACAGCATCAACACATCTGGCGGGAAAGTAGTTCAGAGCATAATACAGCATTAGGGTCAGAGGTGGCTATTGTATCGCGGACAAGGATGTTGATTCTCCGGTACACCATTTCTGTCGACCCACTCCCGGGTGTGGTTGCATTGACTTCAGAGGTACACCGTGTTTGGTTTCGGGCGCGTGACGAGATTTCTGATGCGCAACAAATTAAGGCTGCGGAGGAAAGTATAGAAGTGATCAGGGGACATACTGACAAGTGAATACGGCTGTCGGACTGACGGGAAAAGATACGCAGTGGGCACTGTTGGGTAAGGTCTTAGTTTGTTCAACACATGAAGAAAGGGATTTCCGAACCGGATTGTCTAGGACGCATCTATGGCACGATGATCTGCTTAATGTGCCCGATAGTGTGCCAGACCCTACAGGCATGGCAAAACGGAGTATATGATGACACATGCGACTTCAAGTCTGAGGCAGTTGAAGGTAAGTGTAACGCGTCCGCTAGTGTTGTAAGAACACTAGTTAAGGAGCGCTGCGGGGTGGATTAACGATAGCTATACTCAGATCCCAAAGAGCGTGACTTTAAGTGAGGTATAGCTAACGGAGGCTTCGATAGAGTGTTGAGCGGTAAGTATCGATGACTATCTCGCCAGCTTGCCAAGGTCCCGGACTTGCAAGCTGTTGGGGAATTGCGAACTGTACTGAAGTAACTGCTCAATTAAGTATATTTGAACTATCTCAGTCAATATCTGCTCCTCTAAGTCCGTGAGGATCGCAGTCTTTACATCCTTTAACGGCTATCCAGTAGCCTTATAACAAAATCAAATTACAAGGCATCAATCGATGCCTTAAACAATTAACATAAACCAAATACCTCACCAGGCCCGTTAGCCTTGTCCTTTGCCTTAACAATCTGTAGACCTTAAAACAATCTGTAGGCCTTAAAACAATCGTAACCTATAACTGTTACATCCCTAAAAGAAAATCACAATTTCATACCACAAAAACAAATAACCAATCCCCTTCATATCTAAGAGCGAATCTGTTCTCTATCATCATCAGATAGCCCGGAGTCGTCATAATCGCTCTCAAAGTAGGGTTCCCAAAACCCGCCGTCAATACTACCAGCCTCGTTGAATTCTCCTCTGTCCGGGATCGTGGGCATGAATGTGGTATAGGTAAAGCGAATGATGATTGGGAATTCGTCTTCTGGACAGTTGTGCTTCCACCAAGCCTGTACCAACTCCATTGCATTTTCTAGTCCATCCACCGGTTCCCTGCTGTTCTCCGAGCTAGGGTAGCCTTTCCATTTCACTAGGAACTGATCGGTTCCATACCGCTGGCGGTGATCCAGCACCTCCTCCACGTCCCATTGCTAGATTTCTTCGATCAAGATAGGTGCTGGTTTTTCATAGGTTCTTCCAGGGAATCGATTATCGCTAATCTCTTTGAATCTCTTAACCACTGAGCAGTGGAAGACTGCCTCTTTGCGTCGGTATATCTTTGCGTCCATTTTCACCGCGTAATTCTGTGTATGCTCGTCGTATTCTAGTTGTAGCGGGAGTTGTCGGGATTTTTGAAAAGATCCAAGGTACACTCTAGTGTTCGGAGTTCTAGTGTTATAGGGGTTCAGGTGTTCGAGGTGCTGAAGGGACGGGGTTCAGGAATGTAGTAGTTCTGGAAATGCCGAGGTTCTGGTAGGCCGAAGTTTGGGAGTCGTGAGGTTCAGGTATGTCGTAGTGTCCAATGTTCAAGAAGTTCCGAGATGTTCTGAGAGGTTCAGGAAAGAGAGAAGATGTTTGTATTCATGGTTCTAAGAAGTAGATACCAGGTTGCGTGAAGAGAAAGGAAAAAGAAGATGGAAGGGATTTCCCCTTCCTTATATACATTTGTAGACCCTCCCTCTAATCTGCCACACCTGCCTATTTAGGCAATACAGTATAGCATTATCCCTTCATACTATTTTTTGATCAATAGAAAAAACTCATAACATAATATAGAAAAGAATTAAACAGAACATAGTATTCAAACATGAGTGTAACAGGGCTAACTGTTACATTAGCCCCTTCCTTTAGGGCCGAGGCCTCTCGAGGCATTATTCTGGTGGTGGACCAGGTTTATTTGGATAAAGTTGATGGAACTTATCAATGGTTACCAGTCCATTCACTGACTCAGCTGGTTCCCAGGAAGGATCTTCATTGCCAGTCCAACAAATTAGGTACTTTAATTTCTGTCGTACCATCTTAGCGTCTAGTACTTCCTGTACTGGCCATTCTTTCTCCCCATCAACCTCTACTGGTGGGGGCGGAGGAGCCTGCTGTCCAGGAAGGAGGTCATCTGCTGCAGGATCCAATAGTGACACATGAAATACATCATGAATATGCATTGAATCTGGTAAGGATAGTTGGTAGGCATGGGTTCCTATACATCCCTTTACTGTAAAAGGTCCTAGCCTGCGACTGTCCAGCTTCTTACAAGGTCGCCAGGTCCGAATATTTTCAGTATTCAGCCAAACCTTATCTTCTACCTGAAACGATGGTGCTGGAAGCCAATGATTATCTGCATATTCTTGTTCTCTTGCTTGTGCAAATGCAATTTCTGAATGTAAATGCTGATGAATATCAGCCATTGTTTTGCTGAAGGTCGCTGCATCTAAATCCTCGTTTTCTATTCCTTCATCTTCCAGAATGTCCATTGTCGGATTATATCCGTACTTTGCAAAAAATGGTGACATTCCAGTAGTCTCTGAGCTTTGATTATTTCCCATAAACTCCGCCATTGGGAGCCATTGTGCCCAATCATCTTGCTGGTAGTTGACAAATGAGCGCAGGTACTGCTCCATAATTGCATTAATTCTTTCTGTCTGACCATCAGTTTGTGGATGAAATGCTGTTGACAGACGACGATCAATTTTAGGTCTTATACATATTGAGTTCCAAAACTGGGCTGCAAATTGTGGTCCACGATCTGAGGTAACTGTTGTTGGTAGTCCATGCAATTTCCAAATATTATCCAAAAATATATCTGCAAGTGTAGGAGCATCGATTGTATTTTGGTAAGGAATAAGATGTCGCATTTTGGTAAACCGATCTACTACAACACCCACTGTATCATACCCATTATTCCAGGGTAGTCCTGTAACAAAGTCTAAGGAGATATCTTGCCAAGGACGATCTGGAATAGACAGTGGTCGTAAGGTACCAAAAGGAGCATGTCGTGTAGTATGACTTCTTTGACAAATATGACAATTAGCAACATATAGGAAAATATCCTTATGCATCTTTGGCCAATAATATCGACGTGCTATGAGTTTATATGTTTTAGAACGTCCTGTATGTACAGCAGAGGGGGTATCGTGGTGTTGCTTGATTAGAACAATGCGTAATTCATTCAGTGCCGGAACAGAGATGCGATCTCGAAATAGAAGTCTATCACCCTCTCGTCTACATTCACAGAGTGAGATTAATCGTGAGTGCTGAATACCATTGTCTAAGTCCTCAAGAATCTGCTCAGGTATTTTATTAGTCTTATATGCCTGTTTCCAAAGTAATTCAATAGGGTCAGCTCCTTTTGGGAGTGGAATATCCGCTAACAAACCCAGATTTTGGGACTTTATCCCTACTTGAGTCTGATGCTCTCTCCTTTCTTCCTCTTCCAATTCTGACTGTCCAGCCATTCTTGTTAGCGCATCAGCCTTTCCATTTGTCTTTCCTGGACAATACTGGATTGTATAGTTCAAGCGTGAGAGAAACTCTGACCACCATGCTTGATGACGATTAAGTAGACGTGAGGTCATGAAGTATTCTTAATTTCGATGGTCTGTGAGTACTTTGATAGGATTTTTTGTTCCCTCTAAGTATGGTCTCCATTGTTCAAAAGCACGAACAATAGCCAGAAGTTCCTTGTCATAAATTTCATCGTTGCATTCTGCGGGTGTATGTTTTGTTTAGAAGAAGGCTACTGGAGGTAGTATGCCTTGGTTGTCTGATTGAGATAGTACACCAGCTGAGGTAAGGTCAGAAGCATCAGTTTCTAAAACAATATCTCCTTCAAAATCAAAGTGAACGAGGACAGGAGCAGTGATGAAGGCTTCTTTTAACCGATCAAATGATATTTGACATTCTGGAGTCCATTTGAATATTGTTCCCTTTTTTGTCAAGGCGGTCAGTGGTCGAACATGAGAAGAGAAATCTTTGATAAATCGTCTGTAAAAGTTTCCAAAACCAACAAAGGATCTGACATCTCGTAATCGTTGTGGTATAGGCCATTCCATAACTGTCTTAACCTTGGCAGGGTCCATTGATATACCACCTGTTGTGATAATATATCCCAGGTATTCTACAGAGGTTACATGAAACTGACACTTTTGAGGCTTTACTTGGAGGCCAGCATCCTCCAGTGCCTTGAGAATCATACGTACTTGTTGAATATGTTGCTCCTCATTTTCACTATAAATTAACACATCATCCAAGTAAGCAGTTCAAAATTGATCCAGATATGGTCGTAATGCATTATTGATATAGTTTTGAAAGGTAGCAGGTGCATTCGTAAGGCCAAAAGGCATTACAAGAGATTCATAGAGGCCATATCTAGTACGGAAGGCAGTCTTCCATTCCTCTCCTTCTTTCATCCTGATTTGATTATAAGCTCCACGAATATCAAGCTTTGAGAATATTTTTGCTTTCGAAAGTTGCATAAAGGTTTCCTTAATCAGAGGAAGAGGATATCGATTCTTGATTGTTCCTTTATTCAGTCCACGATAATCAACAGATAATTGTAAGGAACCATCCTTCTTTTTAATAAAAAGAATTGGTGAAGCTGCTGGTTATGATGATGGTCTAATGAAACCCTGGTCAAGGTTTTCATCAAGCCACTCACGTAGTGCTAGGAGTTCTGGTGGGGATAACCCATAAATAGGTCCAAAGGGAGGAGTAAATTCAGGCTGAAGCGGGATCTCATGATCTAATTGTCGATGAGGAGGTAATATTTTGGATTCTTTGTCCAATAACAAGTGAAGGAAGCTATGTTATTCCGAAGGTACCACTTCGAGGACTTCTTCTTCCTCCAAAACCAGGTGGCCAAGGGCAGGTTGTGTTGCAAATGCTTATAAGAAATGTGGAATCTCCTCTTCCATTCCATGAACCCAGGTAATATCAGAAGTGCAATGTTTGAGGCAATAGTCAGACTCATATGTTATAGCATCTGCTGCAAAGTTGATAGACACATTATGTTGCCTGAGCCATGGAATTCCAAGTGTAAGAGGATAGCCTCCCAACTTAGTAACATATGCAGGAATTGTTTCCTGATGGTTATTTATGGTAAGACCAATTTTTGTAAGATGAGTGACATTGCCAGAGCTGATAGGTCTTCCGTCAATAACAGTAAGTATTTGGGGTTCTTTGAGAGCATAGAGAGGTAGGTTGTTGCGGCGAGTAAAGTCTTCATCGATAAATGCATAGCCAGTTGCTCCAGAATCAATTAGGGCAAGAGTTTTGATTACTACCTGATTGTCAATAATATTACATACAACAACCAGATGATTTCCATCAATTCCATTAGCCATTTCATGCAAGGAGAGACTACACAATGTAAGACAAGAAGAAGACTTAAAATGTCACATCCTAGTGCCGTGTTCTGAGTATGGGACATCTAGTTTTCCGACATGTGAGATTCAGATTTGGGAGGTTCTGGAGTCCTAGTACGAGGTGATCTAATGGAGATCTCATTCCCTCGTAGTGGCCGCTTGTTTGGACAGTTATGAGCCATATGACCATGTCCTCCACAGTAGAGACTAAGACCCCGTCTCATTCGATCCTCTCTTTGAGCTTGAGTAAGTGGCCCCTGTATACTGGACATATCCATTGGACCTGGTTGAGTTCCTGTTGCTGTAGTTGTTATCATATAGGTGGAATCTTTGTCAATAGTCTGAGCTGTTGACCTTGTTTGCTGCCAGGAAGAAGTTCCTTTCTTCTCTGCAGCACGAGCACGGATCTGATTATCCAATTTCTTCAAAAGATTGACATATTGATCCAGTGGTTCTGGGATGTCCCGAAGTGTGAGTGCATTCATTAATTCATTGCTTAAGCCATGATAAAGAGCAGTTTTCTTAGCTGCCTCATTCCACTTAACATCTGCTGAATAGCGTTGAAAATCTGCCAGATATTCTGAAAAGTCTCTATTTCGTTGATGAAGGTTTTGGAGACTTCTTTCTGCAGTAGCCACCCGATCTGGGTCTCCAAATGCATTTTCTAGGATTGAAATTCAGGCATTAACTGAGTCAAGACTGATCGTACCAGTTGTAGTATCAATAAAAGAAAGAACTTGGAGGTAGGCCTTGCCTTTAAGCAATCCTAAGGTATAGGATAGTTTATGTGGTTCATCCTTAAAGCGATGTGCATCTCCAACTAGTTTTGTTCGTAGTTGAGCTATAAAAGGCCGAAGTTTTTTCCTAGTACCATCAAACTCCTGAGGACTTGGAATTGAAATATGTTTGGTGCTGATGGAATCTGTAGGCTGAATGATAGAACCAGAACCAGAATTGGTAACAGCAAGGTTCAGAGCTGTAATGGTAGTACGATCGCGTGCCAAGTCATGTTCCATAGTCTGAAGCCTAGCCTCTAATCCTTGTCCCACAATAATAAGTGATTCTCGTTCTTCCTTCAAGTTCTGAATAGTTTGTTGTTGAAGAAGAAAATCTGGATGAGAAGTAATTTGAACAGCAGGGAGGCTGTTGAGAGTTGCACAAAAGTCCCATAGCTGTTGTAAAGCTGAATGAGACTGGTCAAGAGTAAGAAATGAAAAGTGTTCATCAGTTTGTAAAGAGTATTGACAAAGCATCTTTACATACTCTGGTCTGAGATTGACTTGTCGAGACATAATAGTGTGTAGGTTGGATAGTGATAGACGCAACCTTGTGCAACGGGAGTTGTCGAGATTTTTGAAAAGATCCAAGGTACACTCTAGTGTTCGGAGTTCTGATGTTATAGGGGTTCAGGTGTTCGAGGTGCTGAAGTAACGGGGTTCAGGAATGTAGTAGTTCTGGAAATGCCGAGATTCTGGTAGGCCGAAGTTTGGGAGTCGTGAGGTTCAGGTATGTCTTAGTGTCCAATGTTCAAGAAGTTCCGAGATGTTCTGAGAGGTTCAGGAATGAGAGAAGATGTTTGTATTCATGGTTCTAAGAAGTAGATACCAGGTTCCGTGAAGAGAAAGGAAAAAGAAGATGGAAGGGATTTCCTCTTCCTTATATACATTTGTAGACCCTCCCTCTAATCTGCCACACCTGCCTATTTAGGCAATACAGTATAGTATTATCCTTTCATACTATTTTTTGATCAATAGAAAAAACTCATAACATAATATAGAAAAGAATTAAACAGAACATAGTATTCAAACATGAGTGTAACAGGGCTAACTGTTACACTAGTACATCAAATGGTCCTCGCCAGCGAGGTTCTAGCTTCTTGCTCCTTCTAGACTCAGTTGCAAACTGATCTCCAAAGACAATCAGTCGTCCTCCAACCAGAATTGGTTTATGGGTCTTTCTTCTTTTTGCCACTACCCTAGTGCTCCGGAATCTTGCTGCTTTGATCGCTTGATATGCTGTATTTCTAAGTTCTTGGTGACGATTTATGTAATCGTCAGAGGCGGGGACCATCGTATTCCGGACTCTGATAGTTGCTAGCAAAGGATAGTCTCATCCATATACCACCTTGTAAGGAGACATATTCAATACGCTAAAGTGTCCTGCATTCTCATAGGCTGCCAGTTCTGGTAATACTAATAACCAATTATTCTGCCACTTGTTGACCACGTTCCGGAGTGCCGTTTTGAGTTGTCTGATCTTCTTTTCCACCTGGCCATTTGTTTCATGATGGCTGGGTGTTGCCTTAATGTGTTCTATTCCCATTGACCACATACTCTGGGACCAGAATTGTGATGTGGATTTATGGTCAGCATCACTAACGATGGATGTTGGTACCCTGTGGGGTGTAAAGACATGGTGTTAAAGTAGGATTAAGGTTTCCACTGCCTGGGTATTGGAGTGGGTTGGACTAAACCAGGTAAATCCGACAGCTCGGTCAACAACAACAAGAACCAAATCATATTTGTTGTTTCCAGACCTGCTGAAACGTCCCGCGAAGTCGATAGCATAAGAGGTAAAAATCTCTGATGGTACCGGCATCTCCTGGGCGTCTTCCACAGGTAGTAAGTTTCGTTCCTTATTCCTTTGACAAAGTTCACATTGGCGGACATAGTTGCGGAAGTCCTTTCCCATTTCCGGTCAGAACAAGTATTCTGTGGCGGAGCGAAGGTTTCGTTCATCGCTATGATGTCCTTTTCCATGGATTTCTGAAATGACCAGTTCCCGGAGCGTTGATCCATTCACTCCATGCCCATGTGGAATGTACAGGCAATCAAGCCCGTATCTTGTGGTAGCAAATAGCAATCCATCTCTGATCTTATAATGAGGAAACCGATTCCTTCCAGCTGTCTTCTGGGTTTCGGTATAGAGCTTGTAAAGCTCATCCTTTCTGTATGCCTCTATCATCTGCCTTCTCCAGAGACCACTCATCTCTGCCACTACCTGGGTGATATCCCATTCAACCTCGACCAGATCCAAGCGTGATATTTCGGTTTCTGCTTCGTCTTGATCAAAAACTTCATATAGGTGTCTACTTTCTCGTCTGAGGGTAGGAGGGGATATCGCAGGTATTGGTCGTTGTTCTGTTGTAGCTGCTGCTGAATAGAAGGGTTGTTTGACATTGTACCCTGGATGGTGTACCGGACAATCATCCTCTTCACAGTTTGTGAAGTTGATGGCAGAGTATCCCAACGCCGTTGCTAGTTGTCTTTTTATTCCACTCATGTCAAGTCTCGGTTGTTGAACAAGAGCCGTCCTATCTAGCACTGTTTTGATAGTAACTCTGGGTATGATATCACGGTCCATGAGTTTCTCTTCTTCATGAATGATACCTGATTCATCACGACATGCCGTCCAGTGAAGGACTGCATGGCTGAGTTCTTCGTCGCTGCTTGGTTCAAGGTTCACTTCATCTCCCCAACTGTTCCCTTTTCTGATAGAACAGTCAGAGCCAGATGAGTGATCGTCATTGATGTAAAGGGGTTTGAATCGGGACATGTTTGCTTCGATTTGTTGAGTGTTTCTATTGCTAGAATTGTCTTCGCCTGTAGGATCTGTTGCGTAGTTTTGTTTAGGATCAAAACTCTCATAGAGGCGGGAAAGAGCATCAGCTAAATAGTTTCCTTTTCCAGTCCTGTAACAGATCTTCGCATTGTATCATCCCAGGTGGGTTCTCCAATGGAGTTGTTTCCGGGAGGGATTCTTGGTAGTCCTAAGGTATACTAGAGGCTGATGGTCTGTAATGATCATAAAATCGTGGCCTGCTAATATGTGCTTGAATGCCAAAAGTGCATCAATAATAGCTAGCGCCTCCTTATCCGTTGTTTCATAGTTCATATGAGAGTTTGTGAATTTCCTGCTGTGTATGGCTGCCGGCCTTGCAGTTTCTGCAGTATCCCCTTGTCATACCCACGCCCCTACCCCAGAATCTGATGCATCAGTTATCAACCATATAGCCTGGCCTGATTTGTGATTTATAGGCCTCATGACCTCGTGGTTTCTAACTCTTTCCATCACATTCTTCATACTCTCATCATGTGTCGTCGTCCAGTCCCATTCTCCTTTACCGGTCAAGTCTGTAAGCGGTGCTGTAATGGTTGCAATATGCGGTAGGAACTGGCTAATATAATTCACCAGGCCTAGAAACTCGCGTAGTTGTTTCTGATCCTAGGGTGTTCACCATTCCTCGATTTTCGGTATCTTTTCTGGAGAGGGATGTAGTCCCTCGTCGTCTATCAGGTGTCCTAAGACTTGTAGTTCCTTTGCAAAGAAATCTGATTTCTTCCTACTTGCAAAGAATTCCGCTTCTTGTAGCTTGTCACATACTGCCTTTATGTGTCGCAGGTGATCCTCTTCAGTATCTGAGAATATGAGGATATCATCGATATACACCCATAGGAATTCTCCTAAGAAGTCAGCCAACGAATCTGACATTATTCTCATAAATGTTCCTGGTGCATTCATGTCTCTCAGGAGCATGACTTTGCTAATGAACCCTCCAAACGGTATCTTAAAACTGGTGTATTTCTCATCTTCAGGATCAACCCTGGTTTGAAAACAGGCGTCGCTTAAGTCTATCTTGCTTCTGTACCGCGCTCTTCCTAGAGCGTTTAGTAGTCTTCTCTGATTTGAAATTGGCTCATCATCCTTCTTGGTTACTTCATTCCTTGCTGATAGGTCTACTAACAGCCTTATCCTTCTGTCGGTCTTTCCCTGTACTGATACAAACATTGGTGCCGCTCCTGGTACCTCTGCTCTTTCGCGGACTCTTTCTCTGAGTTTCTGGTCTATTTATTCTTTTAGTCTTATCTGGTATTTTTAAGGTACAGAGTAAGTAGGTAGGGTCTTCTGATCATCAGGGTTCTTTAATCGAATTCGATGGTTTATCTTCCTTAATGGTGGTAATCTTTCTGGGATCTTCACTGGGAAAACCTTTGTGTATTGATCCGTGATGGTTTCTGTACTGATTACCACCGTTCGGAACATTGAACTTGTAGGTTTGCATTGTACTCGGACCTGATGGTCTGGAATGTGTATGGACAATTTTCCACAACCAATGGTAGCGTTATTCCATGACAGGAATGGCATTCCAATAAGTGCATCGTATTTTGCTAGGTTTCCCACCATCATTGGGTTTGATGTTGTGCGCATACTTCCAATAGTGATATCCACATCACGTTCTTTTATTGCCGTTGATTGTGATCTTTTCATTGCCATAAGGATGGTAGTAGGAGTATCTTGTTCCAGACATGGTATGCAAGGGTTGTAACAAACGCTGTGCTGAGTATATCAGCTACGATTGTACCGGTGTCAAAATGTACTCTTGCGTCTTTCCCATTAATCTTTATAGTTCCTTCAAGTGCCGAAAAGGGTGACACTCCCTTAGGTGTGGTATATCTTCCTGCTGCAAACGATTCTATTTTCACGGAGTTGATGTAGATGTCCTCTGTGTCGCTGGCTTCCTCTGTTCTGTTTACAGAGGATTCCTCTTTGATCGGCTTCTTGTTGTTCTTATCCTTTTTGTCAGGACAATTTCGTGCTATGTGTCCTGTGTTTCCACAGTTGAAGCATGCTCCCTTCTTTTTCTTGGTATCCTGAGAGTCCTTCTTATTCTCCCGTGTTTTATCATCTTGTTTCCAGGAGTTCTTACCAGTGAAGTTCTTCTTAGAACCGGCATCCTTGTTTCGTTTCTCAGAGTGCTGCTTTGAACTGACATTCTTATAGGCTCCAGTTTCGCGAAGCATGTTGTCCTGTTTTTCGCAATAAGCAATGAGTGATTGGATCGTTTCGTCTTCGTCAAACCATGGCTCGGCCACCTGCCTAAGCCTTGTGTACATGCATTTAAAGAATTTCTGTAAAAAAGCATAATCTGATATCATGTCTTCCGGTAGAGTTGAAGGGTACATCATGAGGTCCGTAACAACAGCGGATATAGGTAGTACCTCTCCCTTTATCACCTGTTCTAACTCATGGAACTTGTCATACGACATGTTCTTTTATCTGGATGATTGGAATCGCTTTCTTAACCAATCAACAAGTTGGTTTCTTGTAATATTCTGACGATAGTGTTCTGCTGCCTGAAAGGCTGCTTCGTTTGCCCGTCCTTCAGTGTATAAGATCCAGTAGTTTCCATTCCCAGGTAAATTGGAATCGATTCCGTTAAGCCTTAGGAACAGCTGTATGGCTTTGTACCATCGATCGAAGCATTCAGGTTCTATGTCTTTCCCTTCGCCAGTGAATCGCTTTGATTTTGGGATCTTTATACGGAGTTTCGCCACATTTGTTGCTAAGGCATCGTCGGCTGCCTTTCCAGGGTCTTCCGGTGCCTTGCCTCTTCCATTGCCCTTCTTTGACATGTTGTCCGAGTCACTGGAGCTCTCTGAACTACCAGTGTTTCCTTCAGGCGGTTCCTCAGCTGAACCAGATTCTTCCTTGGTTGAAGTCTCTGTAGTGTCTTGTTCTTTGCTACGCTTGCTGCATTGCCCGAGTCCCTCTCTGGGGATTCTTCCGCCAGACAGTGTGGTCAGACTGTTGTCTATTTTGGCTGATTGGTCGGCCTGAGGGTATGTTCCTTTGCCTTACACTTCTTTATTCAACTGACTTGTTGAAGTTAAAAAAATGTAACGCGTCCCCTAGTGTTGTAAGAACACTGGTTAGGTAGCGCTGTGGGGTGCGTTAATGATAGCTATACTCAGATCCAAAAGAGCGGGACTTTAAGTAAGGTATAGCTAATGGAGGCTTCGATAGAGTGTTGAGCAGTAGGTATTGATTACTATATCGCCAGCTTGCCAAAGTCCCGGACGTGCAAGCTGTTGGGGAATTGAGAACTGAACTGAAGTAACTGCTCTGCTAAGTATATTTGAACTATCGCAGTCGATGTCTGCTCCTCCAAGTCCGTGAGGATCGCAGTCTTTACATACTTTAACGGCTATCCAGTAGCCTTATAAAAAAATCAAATAACAAGGCCTCAATCGATGCCTTAAACAATTAACATAAACCTAACACCTCACCAGGCCCGTTAGCCTGGTCCTTTGCCTAAACAATCTGTAGGCCTGAAAACAATAGTAACCTATAACGGTTACAGTAAGTCTCATAACTAAGCCTTCATATTTGTGACCAAGGCGGCTGACTTGAGGGCAGACCATCTTGCCCGGTAGCGGGCGACGTGGGCTGATTGCCTAGTTGAGGTGCAGCAGATGATCCTTAACAATACTCAGGGGACCATCATGGCAGAGGTAGAAAAGGTTCACGGCAAGCGAAAAGATCGCCACCCTGGCTTTACGGACGATTGAGCAGCTATAGCTGCATAACTACAGGGTCAAACATCTAGTGAGACTCCAAGGTGGTGTACCCCGCGCAGTGGGACTCTCAGGGGGCTGCCCGTTGAGGCCCGTGTTCGGCGCCAGTACAGCTAAAACGATTTGCTGGAGATGGACTTGTCATTAAATTTCATACAGGCTTCGGATGCTTGTGTGCTCCAGTTTCTAGATTCTGATGGCTTCTGGGAGGTTACCAGAGAACACACGGATGGCAACGCTACGAGCCCTACGCTATCAGGGAGCCTGTCATTCAGCTTTGGGAATTTGGACTAAGGGGATGCTAGTGGGGGTACTTATGGGGGGGTTTGTGAGGACAACGAGGGAGATAGTGGAGATGTGGAGTGGCAAAAATTGATTGAATTTGTTTGCCTGTAATGTGAAGTGTTGCGATAAAGTCAATAGCTATGATATCATGGCACAAGGGGGAGTAAGTAAGTACTATGGGAGCTTGTGGGTGGTGAGGAAATAATAAATATCTTCAGAACAATGTTTGGAAGAATTGGCAACGAAGGCCACCATGGGGACAATGCCTCAAATCGTTAACGGGGGTCAGATGGCACCAGGGCACTGTCGGAATCTTGCTTATGGACAGCTATTGAGAAACATGAACATTCAGATACTATCCGGAGGCAACAAGAATAGAGCAAAAAGAAAGGCTGTGAAGAGCAAGACAGGGGAAACGCCTGGGCGTCGGCGGTGGAAGACAGTTTAAAAGGAGTGGAGTTGTCAGAGCAGAGGTAGCAGGGACATTGTAGGCGCATGTCTGAAACCTCACGGAGTAGAGGGCAGAAGAGAGTTTACCAGGACACAAGGTGTCTGGGCAGAGGTACCGCGGACGTCATGGGCGAGTGTCTGACATCAGGACGAATGGCGCCCACGTGATATGATCAGATGTCACCCAAGATGTAGCGGAAGAATGTTTGATGTCGTCAAGGCGCCCAAGCTGATCACTACGGGAGAGTCAGGCGCAGGGGTGGTGCACCAGGTGCTGTCCTGGTGCTCCGAACAAAAGCGGTACGTGACTGGGGGGAGTTCAGACGAGTGGCACGCAAAGATGCAAATCAGGGTGCGAGGTCAATGCGACTTCAAGCCTTGCCAAGCCCCATAGGGCCCTACGCAGCTTTTTCGCTCAGTTACTTCTAGTTCCACTTTTCAAGATCTATGGTGATATTGAAACAACCGAGTGACTAGCAGTAATACAATCAAAACACTGATGACAAAGCATAGGGACACATTGCAAGAATGAAAAAACTTTCTCACTTAACATAACAATCATCACTAACGTGATGCTCAACTTGATCTCGATACTTCAACGGATTAATGAAAACGGCTACTGGTATTAATTCCAAACACGATCAATCCTCTTTGCCTTTCAACGATCACTACAGGTAGTTATTTTATTTCACTTCCACACACGTCTTCCACTCTCTCATTCAGACTCCCCTGCTAACAAAGGAGAGGCCAACTTCTCAAAGAACTTTCCTACCTTCCCAGCCTCAATGCACCCTGTTCCCTAACCAGGAACTCTCCAGCCTATGCTGTAACGACCCTGCTGGATCTTGCAGTAGACTTAGTCTTATCCCATGCCGGAGCCCGGAAGGGTTACGGTTAGGCTTGTCAGGTAACTCTATCAAAGGGTTACCATGTGGACTAAGCAAATGGTAATGCTTAGACTGCGAACGAGAAAAGGTATACCGGGTAGGTAGGGAAGTCTACGCTGCGAGTTCGGAGGGTCTCCGAGAGTTCCGGCGAGTTACCCTACCTAAGGCAGGTAGTTACCCTACCCTAGGCTGTATAGTTACCCTAGCTTGGAAAACAGGTTACCCTACTTTTGGATAGGAGTTACCCTACCTTGAGCGTAAATGGTTACGCGAAGTTTCGGGAATAGTCATAGGATTGTTTGTTACGCAAGATTATATAGGAGGTCCGAATCTGGGCTCAGTCGGGTAATCCGTTGTTGGGCTACGAACCGGAGAAAATCTTGCCTTGGACGAACATTGAGAAATCTGAGTCCAACACCCCCCTCTGGCCCCGATGTACAGACAATGCGTCATGGGCCAACTGTAGGGAAGTTGCTGGTTTACTAGTAGAAGCCTATGATTAAAGACAGTGGTGTAATACCCTATATGTTGTGGCCGTCCTTCCGACCGGAAGCTGTTCGCAGGATAAATGAGGGGGCATGGGTCGATTGAATGGTTACACAAGAAGTGATTCTCGAGTGCATACACCACTGATCCTTATAAGCCTACGGTGGTAACTATTTAAGGTAAACCGGAAGCCCGGGAGGCCTCCGGTTAAGTGGTTGACCTTCGACTCCCGTATGTCTCCGAAAGACTGTAAGATATCTGGACGTTGTTAGAGAGCTCTAGATCGTAGTAGTCTTGTCTTGACTGAGGTGTTTATCATCAGTGGCTACGGGTAGCGCCCGTATAAGCCAATGACTTAAGTGTCTCATCGCGGGAGTCCGTAGATCAAGCTATCGTGTCGAAGACTGTAGAAGACGATAGACTTGTCAAACGTAATGACACCATTGAATGGTTGTCTACGAGACTTGCATAGACGAATACGAATGTGACCGTGAGTTCGATATTAGACTCGCTTATCAGTAACCTGTTAATTCGCCACTCACAGGACAGCGATATGAAGAGTTTTCTTCTGCAGTTGATTGCATGTATCAGGATACTGCATGAATACTTCACGCCGGATAATGAACTGGCAGAGCCGGCAAACATTTGGTAGAATGTTGGCCCGAGGCCTAGAGGAGATGGGCAAGCTCGCGATGGTGGTAAGCTTAGGAGTGATGGAGAGGAGCTGGCAATATAATTCTACTTAAGTATATGCGAGACCTCTT
>QLOI01002249.1:0-16580 GCA_003313605.1 Tuber umbilicatum | reverse complement strand
TAAGCCAAAAGGCATCACGGTATATTCATATAATTCATACCGGCATCGGAATGCTGTCTTCAATTCCTCTCCTTCCGCCATTCGCAGAAGGTAGTATCCATTCTTGAGGTCCAACTTAGTGAACACCTGTGCTTTTCCGAGTCTGTCTCGGAGCTCATTCATTAACGGTAGAGGGTATCTGTTCTTTACCGTTATCTTGTTTAGTCCATGGTAATCTATACATAACCGTAATGTACCATCTGGCTTTGGTACAAAAAGGATAGGCGCAGCGGCAGGAGAGCTTGACCTTCTTATCTTTCCCGTAGGTAGCATCTCATCGAGATACTCATGGAGGACCTTAAGCTCCTTTTCTGACAAGGGATAAATAGGTCCAAACGGCGGAGCTGTATGCGGAAGTAGCTCGATCTTGTGATCATACTTCGAATGCTCCGGTAAGGATTCAATCCGCTGTTGGCTAAAGATATCCCCAAAGTCCTTATATTCAGGTAGGAGCTTTAGCCTAATATCTCCCCTGTCCTCATCTGTAAACTGTGCCATCCCTAAGAGGTAAATTGAACTAGCATCTTCAGCTAACATTTCCTCTTCGGTTATAAATTGTAGACGTCTTTTGGGGCCTAAACAATGTGCCTTGCAATATTCTGATCTCCACGTCAGAATACCTTGTTTCCAGTCAATATCTGGATAATGGTCTTGTAACCACGACATTGGTAAGTATCCATCAAACTTTGAGTTGCTCATGTCTGCGACTTCAAATTGAATCTTATTCATGTGGTCTCCAATACGCATTTTCACCTCCTTGGGGTAGTGGATACCCGATCCGGGTATGTGATTTCCACTCGCATCTGAGATTGGACAAGATATTGTTCGCCGCACACATGGCATTTGGGTTTCCTTAACCCAGCGAGTACTAAGGACTGGGCCTGTAGCACCGCTATCTAGTAAGAGTGTAGCCTCGGCAATACTCTTCCTTGCTCCAAGTTTCTATTGAAGTCGTACCTTGACACGGATAGACTTAGTATGTTTTGGAGGGTCTTGTACCCTCAATCGCTTTGTAGGTCTCAACTCATTAACCATTTTGATGGTAGTATCCCATGTCTTTCGACACAAGGGCGGCCACAACGGGTTGAGAAAATTCAATAATAATATAAACGGCTGGGAATGTTTACTATCATGCCTGCATGATTTCGGGTATTAAACCCTCCTCAGGTAAACTGGAAATCAACTTTGATTGCTTAATCAAGTCCGGCTTGACGTAGTAAACTTTTTTAAGAACAAGACAATACATAACCATGGAAACTCTCTTAGCAACACGAACCCATAAGGAAAACCAATAACCTTGATTCGAAAGGAAAACCCATGACAAAAGAAATAAAGAAACGCGACCCAGAACATCTAACATAACCAAGATTCCTCCCGGATTCTCACCTTGTTCCTGGTAATCCAATGATCAGCCCCTTCCTTCATCTAGAGGCTCATTAGTTTCTTGTAATTTCGTTTGCTCTTGATGACAGACTTACCTTAGTCTGATTCCGCCGTATCAACCTCCATAATCTGTGGAGAGGTTTGACGTACTTCGAGGAGTTTCTTATCGCCAGCTGAAGAAGGAGCAGCTTCAATGCGTTTAACCTTGCTAGTCTGTGCCTCTTGAAGACCTGCCTCGTTAGCGGACCGCTTATTTTTTCCCTTTGCTGAATGAACAACTGGGCAAGACGAGGTGCATTTCCGCCATAAGTGGCCTGGCTGCCTGCATTTAGAGCACTGCCCAGACTTGGGCCGCTTTTCAGTTAGGTTATCCGGAATGCCCTTATGAGCGATGGCATACGCGGATTCTCCAACCTCATGGGACTTATTTGTCTGGGAGGGTTGGGATTTTGATTTACCCGAACTCCTCTCCTTTTTCCGCTGCTTCTTTGAGGAAGAGCCCTTATCGCTAGCCTTGTCATTGCTTGATCCCCCATGGTCTTTGGCAACCGTTTTACCAAAGTTAGGGTTGTCTTGAAGGGTATGGCCAACTTTACGAAGTAGATCGATATATGCACCGGCTTCGGTAGGATGTGGTTGCTTTAACGCCCTTGCGTTTCGCAACTCAGAAGTAATCCCTATGCGAACCTTATCTATTATTTGCTTTGAATCGGTGTATTCGAGGCTGGCCGCGAGGTCAACCACTTTATCGAGGTACTTGTCAACCTTCCCAGGCTTCATAGGCAAACGCATCCATTCAACAAGGTTGCGATCATGATCTTTATGCCCACCAAAACTGGTTTCAAGCCGAGCACAGAATCCTGCCCAGGTTCGCAGCTCATTGTCAGGGTTGAAGATGATACCCATCCGCATCGCTTCATCCTCGCTGATATAACGATGGATACCTAAATACGAGTTCTTGGCTGCATTCTCCAAGGGTGGAACGACCAAGCCAATCTTATCCATATCGTCCAAACCGGACTTCTTGAAATAAGTGAATTGAACTTCGACGTCCGTGAGAAACCATTTGGTGTCGGTAGTGTCTCCTTTGAAAGCCATTATGTTACTTAACTTTTCCAGCTTCTTGGGCCTTGCCGAAGCAGAGGGCCCACGGGTGTTACGAGAGGATTACCCACTCGTTCTTCCAATGAAGGCAGCTAACCTAGCCAACCGACGGTCATATCTCCTATTCTTGGCCTCATTCCAGTTGGGCTTTCGCCGTCCCAAGAATGGGGTAAGATCAGCTCGGGAGTCGGCATCATCGTCAGAGCTATCAGAGGAACTGGAATCACCCGGATTCCCTCCAGCGCGGACGTTTCCACCAGGTGGGGTAGCATTCCCACCACCATTGGCACCAGTATTTCTACTCTGGGCCTCCCCAGGGCGATTGTATCCATCAAAGGATTCCTCATCACCCCCTTGATCTCCAGCTTGGGTGTTACCCCCTGGAGGCTGTTCAGGGTTCTCGGGTGGAGGAGGAGGAATTGGGGTACTAGGCGTATCGTTCGCCGTTCCCATACCTAAACCCAACAGATATTCCACAAAGGCCTCGCAAGAATCAGGATCCCTCGGTGGTCGCACATGTCCTCTTCGCCTACAAAACCGACACTTGGGTGGTCTTGGTTGAGGAGGTGGGGCAGGGGGCTTAGGTGCGGGAGTCTCTGAAGAGTGATCTGGGCGTACTACAGGCTCATCACGACGCCTGGTACAAGGAAAGTGATGCAGATACCGAACACGACTCTCCGGTGAGAGGTGATCTATGCGACATTGATGTTCACATGGACCTGTCCTTGGTGTTGCTTGCCGACAACCAGCAAAGCCACCGGAGGTGTGTGGTTGCTCCGGACTAAAGGCCAGATATACCTCTACCGAACATGACGGACGGAACAGAGCCCCGCCTGTTGAGCCAAACAGGCCCACTCCGATTGGCTTGACTGGTACCGCAGGAGTCGGTGGTGGAGGTGCCCAAGTGGGCTTCGGTGTGATCGGTGATGGTACATCATCACTTCCAGGAGCTGGAGGGGGAATAACTTAGACGGTAGGGTTCGTCTTTGGAGCGCGTGGCTTCGGTGCATTACCACCAGTTGCCGGCGAAGTCTTTCGCTGTTTGCCGACTCCGGAGGGCTTTGAACCCATAGCCGGACTGGGAGTTCGGGTGGAGCGTTTCCTAGTCATGGTCAACGATAAACCTACCGCCACTTGCTCAACAAAGGGGTAAAGAGAGGGCTCAGCCGTGAGTGCCCTTTGACTCTGGCCTGAAGCCAAGACTACCCCTGCCTCCGTTAACATCCCTTGATATTCGGGGTCCTGTAGAATCTGCGTCGAAAGCTCCGTGAAGTGTAACCTAGGTTCCTTCGGCATCGGAGGTGCGACTCTCCTGATGACATCGTTTTGCGCATCTATCTGGTGATCTTCCTTGACTGCACGCTCTAAGGCATGGACCCTATTGTTAATGGCTTGCTGGTTGACAACCAGTTGCTTGAAGCACCTCTGTTGTCCACGCATCCAGTTGGCTACCGCATCAACAATTTCTTGCTGGAAGATTCGCTGAGATTCATCATTCCAGTATTGCATCTGAGTTTCCCCCGCTTTGATCTGTTGGCCTACTTCAAGAAGAATGTAAGGCGTGATGAACTGTCGGGTAAACTCTGCAAACGTGAACTCCTCAGGGCAATCAGCAGTAGATCCAGCCTTGAGAGGGGTCTGTGTGTAGAAGTGAAATAAACGATCGGGGTCGGCAACGACAACATCCCAAAATTCTTCGGGAATGTTAATCGGGGCTGCCTCGATAAGTGTGGGCATAGCAGGCCATTCAAGACATCGTAGGTCCGCAAAAACCGACACTCGTGAACAGAGGTCATTAGCCTGCTGTGCAGCACGGTCAACACTACCAAGTTTGACAGACATCTTCGTTTCCACCCGATGCTTCTTGTACCGGACAAGCGACTCCTACTCGGAAGATGTTTTCAACAATGGTCAATCAATTAATCAGGAGAGAATGAGTTAAGTGAAAAGTTCGCTTAACAATATACTGTAACAGGGGCTCCGTGTGGGAAGATGGATCCCAAGGATGCAGCCGTACCAAAGCTTTCCTCGTATGCAAAGTGAAGAACAAATATGTAGAGAGAGAACCTTAACGGTGAAACTTAATATCGTTAAGCTGCAGCTTTACTCAATAAGTTCTCGAGAGGATTGTTGATCGTCTTAGGAGAAGAGGTTTCGCATATACTTAAGTAGAATTATATTGCCAGCTCCTCTCCATCACTCCTAAGCACCACCATCGCGAGCATGCCCATCTCATCTGGGCCTCAGGCTAACATTCCACCGAATGTTTGCCGGCTCTGCTAGTTCTTTATCCGACGTGAAGTGTTCATGCAGTATCCTGATACATGCAATCAACTGCAGGAGAAAACTCTTTATATCGCTGTCCTGTTAGTGGCGAAACAATAGGTTATTGATAAGCTAGTCTAATATCGAACTAACTGTCCCATTCGTATTCGTCTATGCAAGTCTCGTGGACAACCATTACGTTTGACAAGTCTATCGTCTTCTACTGTCTTCGACACGATAGCTTGGTCTACGAACTCCCGTGATGAGCCACTTAAGCCATTGGCATATACAGGCGCTACCTGTAGCCACTGACGATAAACACCTCAATCAAGACAAGACTACTACGATCTAGAGCTTGCTAACAACCTCCAGATATCTTACAGTCTTTCAGAGACATACGGGAGTCGAAGGTCTACCACTTAACTGAAGGCCTTCAAGGCTTCCGGTATACATTACATACCTACCACCGTAGGCTTATAAGGTTCAGTAGTGTATGCACACAAGAATCACTTCTCGTGTAACCATTCGATTGCCCCATGCCCCCTCATATATCCTGCGAACAGCTTCTGGTCGGAAGGACGGCAACCACGTATACGGTATTACTCCGCCGTCTTCAATCATAGGCTTTTACTAGTAAACCAGCAACTTCCCTACAGTTGGCCCATGACGCATTGTCTGTACATCGGGGCCAGAGGGGGGTCTTGGACTCAGATTTCTCCATGTTCGCCCAAGGCAAGATTTTCTCCGGTTCCTAGCCCAACAACGGATTACCCGATTGAGCCCAGATTCGAACCTCTTATATAATCTTGCGTAACAAACAATCCTATGATTTTTCCCGAAACTTTGCGTAACCTTTCACGCTCAAGGTAGGGTAACTCCTATCCAAGAGTAGGGTAACCTGTTTACCAAGGTAGGGTAACTATACTCCCTAAGGTAGGGTAACTATACTCCCTAAGGTAGGGTAACTACCTGCCTTAGGTAGGGTAACTCGCCAGAACTCTCGGAGACCTTCCGAACTGGCAGCGTAGACTTCCCTACCTACCCAGTATACCTTTTCTCGTTCGCAGTCTTAGCATTACCATTTGCTTAGTCCACTTGGTAACCCTTTGATAGAGTTAACTGACTAGCCTAACCGTAATTCTTCCGGGCTCCGGCATGGGATAAGACTAAGTCTACTGTAAGATCCAGCAGGGTCGTTACAATGTAGCCTTCCCACAACCCACTTACAAATCAAACATAATCACTATGAGTCACAACTGTGACTTATACATTCGCGTAACATCATATGACTCAAATGAGTCCTTGCGTAATAACAATATAACTATGAGTCGCGACTGCGACTCCTGAGAAAACATAGCATCATATGACTCTAATTGAGTCATTCACGTAACCATAACATATGACTCACAAATGTGAGTCAAGTAGAACCTCATATGACCTCTGAACAGGTCATGCGCGTAAAATCAATAACATAAAACCATATAACAAATGAAATCCTATGACTCGTACCTGAGTCCTAGTGCGCAACCAGCTAAGTCAGTCTAGAATCGTGACATTAGCTCTCCTCTCCCCTAGGTCATAGCCCCATATGGCCAAGTGTTTGTTTCCTCCTTTTACCAGTATTCCCAAACCATTGGAGTCCGATGTCTCGGTTCCTCTGGTTTCTCTTTCTCGTATCTTGCTCCATAGAAATCTTCTATTATCTTCGTATGGAGTTTTTTTGCGTTGTTTATTATCCAACTGACTCGTTCGCGTTCTTCTTAAAGACCGAATTGTTCTTTTTCGAGTTCCCTTTTCAGGGCATCGTTTTCTTTTTGCCGTGTGACTGTGCAGACGGTTGCTCCCAAAACGTGTCTTTTGGAGTTGGAAAGTTCTTTTCGTTCCTCGTCCATGGTTCATCGGAGGTTTCTAACCCGTTCCTCCAGTTCTGTGATCCGTGTACGAAGAGTTTCCACCTGTTCAGAATGTTTTTCATCCCCCCCTTCCGTTGTTGGTCTCGTCCCTTGAGACCAGTTGTCTTTGTTCTGTTGTTTCACGTGGAAGTGGCAGCGATTGCGGATGCAATCGCGCCAGTTAATGCGTTCGTGCTGAGAGCCTTTAGGTATTTGGGAAGGTTTCTCTTCCTAATCAATCTCCATCCATCCTTCTTCCAAAGGAGGGGACGATCTTATAGCGTTTTCCCTTGTGGGAAAATGTTCTCCGTTTTTCTTTTCGTACAAGTGTGTTGGAAAGTAATCGTCGTAGCAAAAGGTAAAGTGTAGTCCGTTGTGTTCATTGTTTTTCAGGATTTCTTTGACTTTCTTTTCCAATTCTTCGCCATCTCCCTATCCGTCAGCCCAACAAACCTTCTCTGTGCTTCTGGGAGTAGTTCCGGTGGAATCATTGTACTGCATCTCTCGCGTTGCGGAAACTAGTGGTAGGGTGGCACTCGAGGTCGTGTTCAGGAGGATAACTGGTCCACTAGGCCTGGTGTTGAAGTTTGTTGTAGTGTAGACGAGAATCTACTCTCTTGTCAAGTTCATATTCGTTTTCGTCTTCGATCTCTATAGGCAGAGGAGAAAGTTTCTTTTGTGAGGGAAAGGAGTTATCGTAGTATGGTTCGAGGAGACTGATGTGGAATGTAGGATGATTGTTGTTTTTTGAGCGCGGGAGGTCGAGTTTATATGCTCGTAGTCCTATCTGTTCAATTATCTGAAATGGACCTCATTTGTTATGAAACAGTTTCTTCGAAGGTCTTGTGGTTCGTATGTTGTATGGCAGCAACCATACCATATTGCCAACCGTGAGGTTTGGGTCGGGTTTTAGTTGTTGGTTGGCTGACTCCTTTTGCCGTTGCTGTGCATAACTGATTTCTTCTTGTAATATGTCATGCAACTTGCTCATATCTTGAGCCTGCGTTATCTTTGTCGGTATTTCGTATTTTGCCGGATCAAATACTGGGTCGTATCCATAGTTCGCATAAAAGGGTGTCGTCTGAATTGTTTCTTGTTTTCCATTATTGTATGCGAATTCAGCTGATACAAGATATTGCATCTAATCATCCTGCTGGTAGTTCACATATGCTCGTGGATACTGTTCAGGTATCACATTGGGTCGTTCTGTTAGCCTGTCGGTCTGGGGGTGAAATGCGGTGCTCAAGCGTCTCGTGATGCTTAATTGTTGTGTGATTTCTTCCACATTTCCGATTTGAATAGTGATCCTCAATCTGATATGATATCTTTCGGCAGTCCATCCAATCTAAAGACTTGGTCTTTAAACATATGAAAGAATTGATTCGTATCCATATCCGTTCTGCATGGTAGGAAGTGTGCCATCTTCGTCAAGCGGTCTATAACGACTGATATGGCGTCATAACCTTTCGACTCAGGAAGCCCAGTGATAAAGTCCATTGCAATAGATTGCCAGGGTCTTCCAGGAGCTTCGAGAGGTTTTCGTAGTCCGTATGGCGTGTGACGTACTGCTTTCGTTCTTTGGCATGTTTTGCAGTTCTTGACATATCGTTTAATATAGTTTGGCATTCCCAGCTAGTAGTATGATATTGTGATGAGTTCCGTTGTCTTAGTCGTCTCACCATGTCCCACTTGCTGCATCTCGTGGTTGCATCTTATCGTTTCGGTTCATAATATTTCGTTATTCGGAACCCATATCTTGTTATCGTACTACAGATAACTGTTATCTCGCTTGCATTGTCCCAGAGCTTGGCCTTTTATTTCATTTTGGCTTTTTCGTCGTGCATCGATGATCTTGCAAGATTCCTGTTCTTTTCCTGTTTCGACTTGTATCCATTGAGTATAATGGTCATCTGACAATGTACCTGTCTGGATTTTGTTTATGGATTCGTATCCACTATAGTCTTCTTCTTCTTTGAAATATCTTTCTCTGGGTAGTAGAATATGTCTTCTCTGTTGGATTCGTTCGTCTTCTTTTGTTGGTATATCTTCTTCCCTTCTTGTAAGGGCATCTGGCTGGCTTCCTTGTTTGCCAGGTCGATCCTTGATCCTGATATGGTATTGAGACAGAGTCTCACTCCATCGTACTTGTCGTTGATTAAGTTCTTTGGTGGTAGTAAAAGCAAGAAGGATTTTGTGGTCTGTAATTACCCTTATTTCTTCTTGACTTCCGAGTACATATTTTCTCCATGCTTTAAGCGCTTGAACTATGGCTAATAGTTCTTTATCGTGTATGTCGTAGTTGCATTCAGCTTTTGTCATTGTCTTGGATCTGAATGCCACCGGTTTCCATATCCCATCGGTACCCAGTTGTGATAGTATGCTAGAGCATACATAATTGGAAGCGTCTGTTTCGATCATGATAGAGAGTTCTGGTCGAAAATGTTATAATATCGGTGCCGTGGTAAGTCTTTTCCTGAGTTCATTGAATCCGATTTGTTGTTTCTCTTCCCATTTCCATTGGATATTTTTCTTTGTTGTATCATACAAAGGTTTAGCTATCCTGCTAAATACTTCAATGAATCTTCGATAAAAGTTGCGAAAGCCTAAAAAGCTTTGCAATCCTTTGACTGTTTTTGGTGGTTTCCAATTGTCTTTTGCTGATGTCTTGACTAGATCCACTCGTACTCTCTTCGGATTTATGATAAATCCCAAGGATTTTGTTTCTTGTTGATGGAATTCACATTTCATTGGTTTGAGTCTGATTTTTGCGTTTCAGAGAGCCTGTAAGGTATTCTTTATATCCTTTTTATGTTGTTCCATGGTTTCAGAATATATGAGTATATCGTCTAGATAGACAATTCAACATATATCTAGGAATTGGCTGAGCTTGGAATTGATCCATCATTGGAAGGTTGCCAGTGCGTTGGTTAATCCAACAGGTATAACCAGGTATTTGTACAGTCCATATCATGTCTGAAATGCTGTTTTCCATTCGTCTTCTTTCGCAGTCCAGATAATGTGATAGGCATCCTTGATGTCTAGTTTTGTGTAGTACTTTGCCTTTCCGAGTCAGTCGAGTACTTCGTCAATCAGGGGTAGTGGATATCAGTCTTTCTTGGATACGGCATTAAGTCCTCGCAAGTCCACACATACCCGAAGTTTTCCATCTTTCTTTTTGACGAACAAGCTTGGTGCTCCTGCGGATGACGATGCCGGTCGTATCTATCTCCTGTCCAGATTCTGATTTAGGTAATCCCTTAATGCTGTTAAATCTTCATCCCTCAATGGGTAGAGTTTCATACAGGGCGCGGTTTTTTCTTCTTTGAGTTCGATATGGTGGTCTACGAGTCCTTGTTGGGGAAAGTAAGTTTGTTCTCCTTCTTCAAACATGTCGAAAAAGTCGGCTTATTCTTTGTGGGATAAGTTGTCTTAAGGTGACTTTCTTCTTTTTCGCTTCTTGTTGGACCGCTAGTCTTATGCTGAGGGTAGTGGCTTCTGCTATCATCAGTCTATTGCTTTCAGGATCCCATTTCAGAATGCCGGTTTGTTCTCCTTGTCGATATAATTTCCCAAAGGTTTTTTCTGATATAAAATCGATATCCATGCTTTTTCCATGAGTGTTTGGCAAGTTGTTCGTTCTGGTACTCCCGAATCCTTGGGTGCTCCTGTCTGTCTGGTCCTGGTCTTGCACTTCCTTAAGTGTCCTGGCATCTATCTTTTCAATAATCATCTGGGCTATTCAATCGCCTTTGTTGACTGTATAGTCTGTTTCCTTCAGGTTTATTAATAGGACTTGGATTTCTCCACGATTGTCTGCATCTATCACTCCTGCTCCTGTAGTGATGCCATATCGCTTGGCTAATCCACTTTATGGCGCGATCCTTACATAGGTGCCTTCTGGTAGTCCTATTGCTATTCCTGCTTTGATCATAGTCTGTCCCTTGGCTGGGACAGTCGTACTCTGTGTGCTGTGTAGGTCGTGACCCGCAGCTCTTGCCAATCCTTTAACCGATATCTTGGCCCCTGGGTTCATCCTCAGAACTTGGAGTTCTTTGTTCGTACATATCGCTTCTGATATGTTTGCTTGTTTGTTCTCCCAAAGGGCTATCTCTGCAGGAGTCGTTTCAATTGTTGTTGAGACCATTAGACATTCTTTAGCGCATCTGTCGCTATCGAAGAATATGTTTTCTTTTGCCCAGTCAATCCTTGGGTTGTGTTTTCGGAGCCATGGCATTCCCAGGATAACCTCATACTTCTGCAAATTGGCTACTTAGAATGTTATCGTTTCGTTATATGCTCCGATGTCCATTATTACTTCTGCAACATGGGTAATAGGTCCTGCTTTGCGTTTCTCTCTGTTGACTACGTATATGTCTCTTAGTTTGCTGAACATTCTCAGGGGTATGTGTCGACTTTCACAGAATCCTTGGTCAATGAAGTCCTCTGTTGCTCCTGAATCCAGCATAGCGTTGATATCTGTGGTTCTATTTTCCATGAATAATTATATTTTGAACATTAGATGATCTGAATTGTTGTCATCCGTGGTATAGAGTTGTGCCTTGTTCAAAATCATCGATAGGTGTGCTAATCTCGTGGCTTTGCCGATGTCTTTGTTCCTCAGACCACTTCTTACTGGGGATTATGATCGTTTAAAGTCTCTGTTTTATCGTTTTCTGCCGTGGTTTTATTTAGCAGGACTATTTTCTTGTTCCAGTTGGCGATAAAATGTCCTTGTTCTCCACAAAGAAGACATACGTTTTCGTTTTGTCTCTTTCGGTGCTCGGCTAGGGATATCCTCGGAAATTGAAATCGATTTCTTGGTCTTCTTCGGTTGGCGTCCAAGTCCATTGGATCCCCTTTGGGTTGATTACTTGTGGTTCCCGTTTCCTTGAAGGTTCCGTTGTTGTACCTTGGTGCGGCCTCGATTTTTGTACCGCCTTGTCTTTCTTTTTGCAGGTGTTTCACCGTAATCTATTTTGTTTCTTTGCGGATTGCCCAATCAGCTAGTTCTTCGGCATCGTCCACTTTGTTGTTATTGTGTTTGAATTCTTCATGCAACTGGGAAGACATTCCCATGAACAGCCATTCCCCTGCTGTATGGTTGTCCAGTAGGGCTTTGGTTAGGATTAGTCTGAATTCATTCCAGTACTCTGTCATCGTTCTGGTCCCTGGTTTTATTTCTCAGAGTTTGGCTCTTGCTGCTCCTCTTGGATCAACTACTCCAAATTGTTGTTTGATAGCTCTGAGGAATTCCTCCCAGCTGCGCCATCCATTGCCCCTTATCCTTTCAGTATGGGGGGTAAGCCAAGCGCTTGCATCTTTCCTTAGTAGGCTAGAGACGTAGACGATTTTTCCATTGTTGTGTCCTGTGTCCTACCCCATTGCTCGGAAATATATTGTCAATTCCACAATCCAACTTCGCAGTTGGGCTCTTTTGCCAGAATAGGTTTCTGGTTGTTTGACTTTCGGTTTGGACTGCCCCAATGCTTGTATGATTTGTTGTAATTGTGCTGGTGACAGTTCTGTTTGCTCTGGTGGCGGTGCAGGTGCATTTGGAGGTGGCCCAGGTGGGCCTGGTGGTGGCCCAATGGCTGACATTTATTTGCTTTCGTCGTCAAAGATTGTGGAATCAAATTCCGATCACTCTTCTTCTGTAACTGGACTCGTTGTTCTTCCTAGCTGGGAAACAGTTTTTCCGAGGGCTTCCGATAGTCTTCCTGATCCAAGGTTGTCGTCAAATGTATAATCCGTGTTGAATCGTCGGGTGTTGCTTTAAGACGCAACCAAATGTTAAGATCACTTGTCGATCAGTCTTATCTTGCTAACTCGCAACAGGCGGCGATTCCTTATCGTATAGTTATTGTATACTATTCTCAAGAGTTGCATTCAACTCTTAAGTCTTATAGTATTAACCACGTCGCTTATAAGCATAGGAAAGATATTCGTCAAGTAGTAAAAATCGTTATATTCGTAAAGTTATAGATAGAAAATAACTTAGATGGTGGTGTGAAGAGCTATCTACCTCGTCCTTCGTCCTCCTTATATAACATTCCAACTACCCGTTTACAAATCAAACATAACTACTATGAGTCACAATTGTGACTCATACATTCGCGTAACATAATATGACTTAAACGAGTCATTGCGCAATAACAATATAACTATGAGTCGCAACTACGACTCATGTGAAAACATAACATCATATGACTCTAAATGAGTCATTTGCGTAACCATAACATATGACTCACAACTGTGAGTCATGTAAAACCTCATATGACCTCTAAACAGGTCATGGGCGTAAAATCCATAACATAAAACCATATAACAAATGAAACCCTGTGACTCGTACCTGAGTCCTAGTGCGAAACCAGCTAAGTCAGTCTAGAATCGTGAAATCACGTGAAACATCCCATGACCTCTAAACAGGTCATGTGCACCAAATCAATAACATAAAACCATATGACAAATGAAACCCTATGACTCGTACCTTAGTCATAGCGCAAAATAGCTCAATCAATCTAGAATCGTGACACAAGCGTAATTATTGTGCTAACTAATTATTCTCTAAATCTGGATCATAACTAATAAGTGCCATGTAGTTGTCAAAATTCCCCAGAATTGTTTAATTTAAGACATGCTTCTGCACGGAATTGCATGGAAAGAACTTTAGGCATATTGAAAAAAATATTTCAAATCCTAAAATATGCAACTGGGTATGATGGGAGGACTTCGGCAGCATTGTTTAATGCACTTTGCTGCTTGTATAACTTTATAGGTTTAGATAGTATAGAACTCTATACCAACCAACAGCAACAGCTGTCACTATTCAAGAGAAAGCTTCGAATAGATGCACAGTCTTTAGCAGTTATTGGTCCTGCACTAAGTGCAGGACAAATTATGAGAAAGGTGAAGCAACGCGAGATGACATTGCTACAGATATGTGGACTAGTTATCTGACACTTATGAGAAGTAGGAGGTTTTAAGTAAAGTTTTTTATACAAAGAAATATGTATGCTAGTAATTAATACATTTTACAAAGAAAAATTATTTTCCAGTTGATTGTAACTCCATTGTATCTTTTATCTAATCAAGCCTCAACTCCTGTAACAACATATCAAATGTTACACACTTAATTGGTATTTCCTCCAATTTCTTAGTTGCTCTGATAACTTCTTTCTTTATAATTGATTTATCTTTGCACATATCCATAAGTATATTAAGTGACTGCCGATAGTCGATAAACGCATCGGGATTCTGATATTTATTGGATATTGATACTTGCTCCTGGTCAGGAGCGAGCACTATCTCGGTATTCTCTGTTGTACATCTTCTCTTATTAGCCCGCGCATCAGCTATCAAATCTGTTAAGTCATTGGTTATTCTTTCAGCATAGGATGTAATCTTTTCAGTTGCTTTGTTTCTCTGATTCGTTGATCTTTTACACTTTATGGTTAAGCTCATATCCGTTTGACTAGAAACCACTGTTGATGCTTGATACCTTTGTCGACTCTCAGTGTCAGAATGTAAGGATTGGTTGTTAGGATTTGAAGTCCGTTGTACAGAGGAGTTTACAGTGTTCTCAGATTCAGATACATGACCCGGAAGATTAGAATTAACATTTGGCTCATAGTTTCCCATGAAGTATGAAATATCACCTTCATACCAGTCTGGACTATCATCCAAATTGGTATCCTCCAAGCCACTTCGTTGAGTAGAGGATCTTGAATGTATGATATGAGTTTCTTGGTATGGATCTCCACTACTACGAACGTTTTCTCCGCCAATTGGAATCTGACTACTTGTAGGAGTTACAGCCCTGGTTCCAGTTGCGGAGGTATTGCAGAATATTTCAGTCAAAGTTGTATAGTTATCCAATGCTTAATATTGAAACTCTGCAGCTTTGAGTTAATTTTAAAAATCATCAGAATTAAATCTTCTATTAATCTCATATTAATTAACTTTTTATAGTTACACATACCTTTAAGTAGTCCTCCCAAACACTCGGTGAAGCAGTAACTATCTCTTCATCTTCATTCCATCTAAATCCTGACGAGTTTAGCAAGTGGGTAAATGTTTTCCATTTTTGCTTAAGCTGTAAAACATATAATAGTTCAGTAATTATAATTATTGAACTTGAAATTATGAACAAAGTTATTGTAATATACTTACAGTATGAGATCGATTCTTAAGCTGTAGAACTGTTCGTGTTTCTTCAATTTGTTCTCTATTAAAGTCCACCATAATTTCACACCAGACCTCTTTCTTGAAGCCATTATCTGACTTTCTTCCTTTTCGACATTGGATCATCATAGAATTAATTGAGATTTTATCTGCCGCCTTAGTCCAAACTGCTTTAGGTATGAGAGAGGTTGTAGATGAGGCCATTTTGGTAACATCACTGTTTGAGCTTGGAAGGATAATAAGATGAAAGTATGGAATTTATCAAAGCTTTGGAGTTGTCTTTATAATGAATTTAATCAAATTACTAGCTAATTATTTTCAATGGGTAGATATTCTATTAAGACATTGCATCTTAATAGTTCTACATTGATTTGATCTACGATATTCAATGGCAGTCCATTCTGAGCCTTTTCATATTTACTCTTATCATTCTATTTACTTGTCTTCATATACAAAAGTTTAAAAATTATCAGCTATTATATATTACTCAATTTTAAAACTTATAATATAAGTACAAGTATTAAAGTTTATTTGAAAAAGGTTTTCAAGAGATTTTTAATTCTAATTACTAATATCAAAAACTCATATTAAATATATGTTCAATCTCAATTTAAAATAAATTGTTCTGAATTTGTAAAACATGTTTTCAAAACATATTTTGCTAACTAATGTGAGCCAGACGCCACTGTTAGTACAAAGCCTATTTTGACCCCAAAACACGTTTTAAACCAGTGAATGGCTCAATTGACGGTGAGCTAAGTGGAGTTTAAACGTTTGTGTCAAGATGTTCAGGCAGATCATACTATAACTCCGGCTCCTTCACCTATTCCTCCCGCTATTCCAGAAGATAGGTTCAAGGAATACCATATTGCTCCTGCCATTTAAATTGATATGCATCAGCAAAAATTAAAGAACGTGCCTGGCGCGTCTAGTGCATCTGGCACACAGGTCGCTCAGAATGCAAATCGCGAATCAGGACGCAACCAAACATCGCATTAGCGCCAAGGTGCAACGGGCTTACCACCTTAATCTCAGGGCGCAACTGGGTACGGCACTACATCTCCGGGGCGTAACCAGAACTCTAACATACCAAAGGGTCCCGCCTTTACCTCTTTGTGATCCGATAGGTATCACGATTCTAGACTGACTTAGCTGGTTTCGCACTAGGACTCAGGTATGAGTCTGTAACAACCCTGCTGGATCTTACAGTAGACTTAGTCTTATCCCATGCCGGAGCCCGGAAGGGTTACGGTTAGGCTAGTCAGGAAACTCTGTGAAAGGGTTACCATGTGGACTAAGCAAATGATAATGCTTAGACTGCGAACGAGAAAAGGTATACCGGGTAGGTAGGGAAGTCTACGCTGCGAGTTCGGAAGGTCTCCGAGAGCTCCGGCAAGTTACACTACCCAAGGCAGGTAGTTACCCTACCTTAGGGAGTATAGTTACCCTACCTTGGTAAACAGGTTACCCTACTTTTGTATAGGAGTTACCCTACCTTGAGCGTAAAAGGTTACGCGAAGTTTCGGGAAAAGTCATAGGATTGTTTGTTACGCAAGAGTATAAAGGAGGTTCGAATCTGGGCTCAATCGGGTAATCCGTTGTTGGGCTACGAACCGGAGAAAATCTTGCCTTGGGTGAACATTGAGAAATCAGAGTCCAACACCCCCCTCTGGCCCCGATGTACAGACAGCGCGTCATGGGCCAACTATAGGGAAG
>QLOI01002244.1:36753-48522 GCA_003313605.1 Tuber umbilicatum | reverse complement strand
GGTGGTGTTTTGGAGATTACGAAAGGGAGGGGTGGGAGAGAAAGCAAATCAAAAAGAAGAGAGAGAGAGAGAGAAGCAGACAAATGAAATGGGGGAAAAGAGGGCGAGCGGAGCAAGCCAGAGAACAATCGGGAGTCCAGGGTCAAAACCAGTTCCTCCGCCGCGAACCAATCGTTCAGAATTCCTTACGGGAGGACGGGGGTACGAGAAGTGGTTAGGTGGGTGGGAGGACGGGGGGGGGATGGTTAGAACGACAGCCCGGCGGTTACGGGCGGACTGGGGGGGTGGTGAGAGGGAGGGGTATGAATTTGAAGGGAAATACTAAGAGTGAGAAGCTCCAGGAAAGAGACACAACGAAGAGGAACTCGGAGAGGGGGGAGAGGAGGAGTTGGTTGTTGAGAGGATTAGACCTAGACGTGTTTCACCATGTCTGGGATTCACTGTTGCGAGTAACGAGTCGCAACGAAGGAATCTTCTTCCCGACCGTTCATCATACCTATAGGGTTAAGGAGGAAGGATGCAAGTGTGAGTGAGTGAGTATGATACATAGTGTATGCTGTATGTAGCACAATGCATATCCATCCACACAAACCCCTGAAGCTCTCTCTTCTTGCAGGCCATAAGAGCTCAACAAACGCTCTCGAGGCGCTAGGACTTTCCAATTCACTCTCTTCGACTGCAATTTAGTGCGGCTCTCACGGAAAAAATAAATAATCCATAACTTTTGGCTACAAATGGCAGGGATTATTACCTTTCGCGCGAAGAGAACATAATATTATGGTCCCTTTTGCACTTTTGTTATTTCATTTTTATCCACCTTCTCTCCTTCCCCCCTCTTCCTCTCCCTCAGTGATGGGGCTCGAAGGGTCGTAGTGAATCAAATAACAGATCCTGTATGCAAGATCCGTTCGAGGGCATATGCCCCTCCAACGACTTTCCAGCTATACCATTCCCACCGCATCAGGATCAGCTCCAGCTCTGTCGAAAACTGGACCCCTCATCACCACCCATCATCACCTTCAATGGATCATCATGTGTATCTACTCGGTTTATAGTATGGCAAGATGCCATCCATTGCATCCATGCAGTTAGCCATTGCCGTACCCTACCGTATCACGTAAGTTAGCTTTTGACCTCTCCATACAGATGACGTTCGATGCCTGATCTCTTCGCGTCAAACATCGCACACACATGGATCCAGTGGTTGAGGTTCACGTTCACGCTCGTTCACACACCTCACCTTCCCTACACAAACACACCTGTACAAAAGCACGAGTACTATCTGACACCCGCTGGGGTGACTCGGGACTCGACTGGACACATTTAAACTTTTTTTTTTTTTTGTTCTGAACAGGATAACAGGATTGCGATAGCTGTACTAGTACTGTACTATACAGTACTCGTATCCTTATTATTTTTATCCTCTCCCTCCTTCCCCTTCTCAGCCCTGAGACGAGGAGAAAAGTGTGTGCCCGGTCCCTCGGGACCTGACAGATTCTCCGACAGCACACGGGAACGACAAATGTCACCACAAACCATAATATTATGATACCGTACTTATTTAGCGACCATCGAGCATCATATAGTCCTCAGTGGTGGCAGTCCGCTCCCTTCGTTTCACCCCCACTCGCCCACTGCACACTGCCCGACGCATTTCAAGAAACATTTATTTTCAAGACTCTTCCTCCCGCCCTTTTCCCGTTCGCTTTCTCTCTCCACCCTCGCTTTCGAAGGAATAAAAGCGTTACGTGCGCAGTCAAGTCGCCGCCACTCGAAGCCCTGGTATCCCCCGTGAGTACAGCACTAGATATTAGAGTACCGAGAGACGACTTGTTGCTTTGTGACGAGGCGTCCCCCTTCCCCAGGAAAGCAAAGCAAGAAGAATAAACTTTAACCCCAGCCACAGTCCCCAGAAGAAGAAGAAACATGCTCACCAAAATCCCGGTTATCAAACGTGACCGACTCTGAAAATCCCTTTGAGATGGAGAAGCCCTCCGGCACATTTTTAATGTCATAATTGTGCGCGGTGCCGTACTTGTTATGGGCAACAATTAGCTTACCCGAGCACGCGAACCAAGTAAATGTCCAGTGCGCAAGTCTAATCAATTGTCTGTGCGCATCAGTGCGCCCATATAAAACTCCAAGTCGAATGTTCGGGTGCTTGCTGCCTGCACTGTAACAATTAGAAACAAAATTATTGAAAGAAAGAAATACCCATTTGTGCGTTCTCGCGCCCGTGTGTGACACGATGCAACACTTGCCCAATATCTACCGGAGTCCAACCCCCCGTGTCGACCACCTACCCCTGTTAATCCGTCCATCTATCTGAAAACTCCCTTAATGATTATGACGATGATTGTGATAATGATAATGACAGTGCTATATTGATCGGCAGAAAGTTTTAGCACCCCGCCTCCATTTTCCTTTCTTGGGAGGGGAACCCTGCTCCACGTCTTCGCTCGAGTGCAGCATGGTATCCGTATTGACACGGATAAAGGAAATTTCAACGTCCTAAGACAAGTTTGCCCTCATCCAAGTTGATACGGCACCACCGGTACTGCGCCGTATGCACTTTGTATCTGGCAATAGGTACCGGTGCTCGAGTACTGCACAGTATCTGAAAATGCGGCTTTTGTTACACGACCAGCCAAACAGCGAGAAAGAAACCCCTGTCTACTTCCGGCATTTCGGCATTTCCAGATACTTTATGCCAGATACAGGTACTGGCACTGCAAAGGTACAGACAAAGCACTGTATTTGTACAGCACCCTGTGCTCTACCGTGCTCCGCTCTGCTCTACCGAATGCCAGGTTGGTCCGCCTACAGTGGCTTGGGAGACTCAATGCAGTCGTGTGTGGTATGGTATGATATCGGAGTTTTGAAGGAGGAAAGAAGGAGTATCGTACTGTACTCGTAGTTCGCCCGAATTGTATGATATATACTCCCCTACAACAAGCAAGTACCCAGTTCCCAAAACTCGGAACAGTAGACTGCCCACCTCGACACGCGGAAGGAATAGAACAAAGGGAATCATCAAAGCCCGTTCGGGAAGGAGTCAGGACCTAGGACCCGGGTATTTTATCCCCGAAGTTCATGTGAAGGGCGAGGTGTGATAGATTTTCCTCCCGGTGGACTCTCAAGACTACTCGAGTACGGTACAGTATGATACAATGCACATGACCAGAACGCGTTGCAGGCAGGTTCTGGAAACGGCACCGTGATAGCTCATAGGGAACGCGTTCCGAATACACATCTTGACACAGGACCATACTTTCCACAAGGGTGGAACTTCCAATGGGCGAAGGAAAATTATGATAAATCTCGCAATAGATTAAAGAGCCCTCCTGCCTACACCACCGCTCACCAGCCACGCATGAGTACAAATAGAATAAGCCCTGGAACCATACCGCACCAAACTGGAGTCCAGGTTGCTTCGCTCATGCTATAGGACTCTTCTCCTCAAGGACCCGCACAAACTCCGTGACCTGCGTACCTACCGAATTAATCTCCGAGTCCATGGTTGCGAATGATGAGCGAAAACGGCGCCTCGATACGACTATCACAAGTCACGTCCGAAACACCGCCATGATACCAAGCTTTCAAGCAGGTGCCGGTATGATACTATGCATCAGGAAGCGATACGATACGATACGATACGGGATGAAAAAAAGGGATCCACAACGCATGATGGATGCGCCCCGTGAGATGCAATTACAGTACGGTACCGGTATGCTTCGGTGGTCCCGGGTATTCGTAACGGATGGCTGCTGGAAGCTTGGATTTACAGCCACCATCCTACAGTACGGTATATTCTAATCTGGGAAAAGCCCCCCCCATCATACAGCACTACAAGTGTTATGCGGCCGTGAGGCAGGAGACCTTCCCTTCACCGTGGTATTTCGTGGGGTGCTTATCGTGATGCCATTGTCCAAGATTATTATTAAACTATGATAATTATTATGTGGGTTGGGCTCGCCTCACATCCCAGGCTCTCGCTCGAACGCGAACACCTCCCTCGACGCCGCAGGAGCGAAATGAGAACTTATTCAAAGGCTTGTTTTTCTTCTTCTTTCATCCCCTTGCATTGAACTCTACTCGAGTACTCGAGTACGGTACCTTACTGTATGTAAGATGTGGGTTATTACTGATTTGACCCGATCTATTTTGACGGGGGGGGGGGTTGGCATTTGCGACTTGATAGAGAAGGCTTGATCCTGTTACTGTTGTTTTGTGATTATTCTAATCACTCTACGCCGTTCCATAATCGGTCTGGAGCCTGCTATCATACCGATAATGGTGGACTCCGGGTCCATACAATATTCAGGCGCGGCGCTACAAATAATATTACAATCCCCGATACCCTCTCATCAAACCGCCACCCGCCATATTACAAACCTCTATGCTGCAAGCCACCCAAACCTGTAAACGCCCGGTCAAAATTAGTTTGGTTCTGCATCATCATCATCGCCACCGTTAATCCCGGATTAAATATTATCCGCAGATCCATCTTTCGGCCGGTACCGGAGCTGGTCCCGCAAACGTGACAAATCTCTTTACTTTTGGCGCCAACTGTTACTCTAGTGTGTTATCCGCACTGCGTTGGGGTAAAATTTTTTTTTTGCATATCAGGACGAAGGAAGGAAAAGAAAAACAAGGTTTGTCGCCAACTCAGTCATTTCCAGTCTTGGGGAAAAAGAAAAAAATTCAGTACGAGTACAGCTCAAGAGCAGGAAGTTCTTCTGGCTGGACCAGTCGGTTAAGGTTAAGCACGAACAAGGCTATGCTAAAGGGAGGATTTAATGCCCAGCAACAACAACACCACCACCCACTAACAACCTATGACTGTGGCTCCGGTGGTGATTGTGGGCTGACTGACTGAACTGAACTGACTGACTCAAAGTTTCAACGCTGGCAGCGCTCCGGCCAATATCGTCTGGATGAATAAATACACGTTTATACCTATCCTTCGGGCCTCGGCCAATCCTTCGAGAACGAGCCTTTTCACGATCACACCGTGTTGTCAGTCGAGAACACATTCTGCTACGAATGCCACAGCTCGAAACAAATTTAGCAGTATTCGAACATTCACCACAACGCAGGGTCTAATGGCGCAACGGAGGATCCTGGTAATAACCCCCTTCCCCCCCTTCCCCCTCTCCAAAACACTTCGTCCCATCTCTGACACGAGCAAAAATTAGGTCTGCTCAATCGGCAACCCAGGAAAATATCTAAACACTCGCCACAGCGCTGGCCACACACTATCAAACCTCCTCCAAGAGACACTCGCCTTCCCACCATTCAAGAAAAGCGCCGGCTACGGTGGCGACGTCTCCATGGGCAAGTTCGACAGCACGTACACGTTCTTCCAGTCACCCTCACTCATGAACGTCTCGGGCAAACTGGTGAAGAAGGCGTGGAAAGCTTTCATGGCGGAGCTCAGCGACGAGGAGAAGAGGAATGCGTTACTGGTTGTTCTGCACGACGAGTTGGAGGCTGCGCTTGGTCAAGTGAAGGTGAGGAAGGGGGGGTCCGCCAAGGGGCATAATGGGATTGTGTCTTGTGTTGAGTCTTTGGGGCCGAAGGTGGGTGCTGTCTCTGCCTACTTTGGAGGGGGGAAGGGCTGGTTGGTGGGGGAGAGGGGGAAGGGCGGAGGGGAAGAAAGCTGATGACGAAACGTATTCACAACAGGGCTTCTGCAGGATCGGCATAGGTATCGGTCGACCGGACAGTCGAGATCGAGAGACGGTCTCTGAGTACGTTCTTGGGAAGATGACGAGTCACGAGAAGGACACGCTGAAGATGGAGTCATTGCCGGGGGTACTCGCTGCACTGGAAAAGTTATCGGCTGTTTAAACCAGACTCCCCCTTGATCAGACCCTTTCTTCCACATTCCACCCATATTCGGTATAGAAGCTCGTGCACGGTTTTGTAAATACCTCCTGCCGCTTCTCCCCACGATTCCATCCATAGCTAGATATATAGTACATACTGGTATCATAGATAAACATCCAATAAAACGTTCCTGCTCGCCACTCGGTTCAAAACAAACATTTTTATTGCTCTTACAATGTCATCCCAGTTTATAATAAAACCGGCGCATGCTCCAACCGAACCCTTCCAACGAACCCAGCGAGGCGGTAACAGAACGGCACATCACCGATCAAGGTCCCGTAAAAACCTCGCACAAGGAACACAACTAGGCTTAGTCACGGCCGGGATCCGCTGCAGTTGAATGGTCGGCTACACATGGCCGCAACAGACACAAACAGAAGAGTCCCCCCCTCATGATCCAATAAAGCGCCATATCGATCAGCCCTGTCACGTCCGGTAACGTGCGAGATTTTACGGTATTGGTCGTCCTCCCCTCTCCCCCCTTCACTGCTTACCCTCCGGCAATTTCCAACCATTAGCATACCGCCCCAATTGCCCACAGTACTTGTATCTTCCCACATCTCGTGCTGTACCGTACTGCAGTACAGTACAGTACCGTAGATGCTCACACACAGACCCCGGGCACCCAAAGCTGAAAGGCTTCCCGTGTTACTGTACCCTACCGGTACCACTGCACCCTATCCCTAGGGGCCGGAGCGCAACATTCGTGATTGGCTTCCGTGCGAAGGGAGAATACGGTATGAAACTGGACGGCTCTATTTATTGCGCTGATTAGGTTGTGGGGTTTTGTTTTTCCCCCGGCAAATGTGGGAAGATGTCTTTGCTGGGTTCTCGCCCGGTGTGTCATGGATTCTCACTCATTTTTACTGGTACTGTACCTTTTAGGGAATGGGGAGGGGAATCATAGGAATGGGTGAGAAATGAAATGAAAAAGGTGTCCGGTGGATATCATATCTCGGTGCCGGTGTGCGTGGGGGGGGGGGGGATGGGAAGGTTGGGCCGTGTCGTAGGTTGCCTGTATGGAAAGTGAATTCAAAGTTTACGGGGGGGTCTTGTTTGTAGATTTCGTGATGTTATGGTATGGCAGCCGGACTTGGATTTGGGTTTGGCACAAACCACACACCGTATTCGCGGTAGGTTCGTGACTATCCTATGTGCGAATTCAAGGCTTTGGAAGAAGGGGAGGGCATTGAAGATTTCGTGTAAAGTGTAATGGAGGTTTTTTTTTGGGGGGGGGAGGCAGGCTGATTTTGCGATTAGTACTGTACACTTTGTTTTGCCTTATTCAGTAGATCATTTGGAATAGGCGCAATAGACATCCACTGTGCTCGTACAGTGCAGTAGTATCGATTATCGAGCGCTGCACGCTCAGTACGGTACGGTACTCGGATATCTTAAAATACCTGTCCTCCCGGACCATACAGTAAGCACCCAAAACAGGGGGGGATTCCTTGTATTGGCGCTCTGGTATGCGCAGACCCTTTTACTCGCACTACTGTATATATTTCTTTGATCCCTGTTTCCGGGTACTTATGGCCTGGGACGAGTGCTCGAGTAAAAGTCAAGCGTTTGTTTGACAGCGGTATTATACAAAAAGTGTGCAAGGTTTTTGACACCAGCCTTGCAAAAGCATAATGGTGTCGTATCGCATCGCATCTCATCGTATCGTAGACGCTGGTCAACACGTTATCCGATTCGAGATGCCATCAACCAGGCCGTCCGGATAGTCTACCAGTAGTACCATACGACTTCGCGCACATCTCGGGTACCTGTATCGGTATTCTAGCCCAGCGATGCTCAAAGAACTACAGCAATATAGATCAGAATGCTGCTAGTTGGTTGCCCTGCTAGGAATCCTTGACCCCCCCCCCTTTTTTTTTTTTGACCCTTTTTGGGGATGTCTCTTTTTCGCTGAGCAAGTAATGATTGAAATACCGTAGCAGAACCTGCCTACCTAGAGTACAAGCTGTCATGCAAAATCGATATCTTGTTATCGCCAGCTGTAAGGGTTGGTGATCTGCCGCACCAGGGAGCAGCAGTTGACAGTAACTGCCCTCATCTTGTGCCTTTTTTGGCTCAAGGTTTGAGGTTTCCTTAGGATTGGAGATTTGTATGCTTTCCATGCTCGTATTTCTATGGGCGGCCTTCCTCGCCCGGTTTTTTTCAGCGTGTGTGGAGTTGTACTGTACCTGGGGTTGCTACAGATTGAGTGGCTAGGCAATACTCTAGTAAGTTTAGATTGATTGCCGGTACCGTAAGTTAATTGATCGATTGCCAAGGGTATATATATGGTGCGATATGCCTCGGTCCGCCTCGCCAGATACGAGGAAGGAACCCACGTACACATGATGATGATGCCATGGAACAGGCCTTGTTTGGTTGTTTCGTGCCTATCTTGTTATCCGCCCAGGATTTTGTCGTTCGTTCGGCTTGAGAGGTTTAAAACGCATGACAAGGAGGGGAGATTAGGCGAGAGCAGTGCAGCGCAGTGAAGCTTGCATGTTCGCTTGCTTGTTTGCTTGCTTCAAAGAAGGTAGAACCGTTGAAAAAGGGGATGGATGTTTGGTATTACTTGAGAGCATTTCTCGGACATCATATCACTCGTGCAGCACTTGTAACGCAATCGATTCTTGGGTTGGTTTCCTGGGGCTCTGAGAGTGCCAATGATACCGTACCACCCATTGAGAACAGAGAAAACCCTCAGAATGCCCTCTCGGATACCGGTAAGCGACAAGGGTCTAATATGCCCCCACACAACTGGAATGCTAGGTTCGGCGTGTTTGTATGAGTACTTTAGCACAGTAGTAACTAGGATAACCCACCTGCCACCGCTTACTCGGCTCGGTTGATCTAGTTTTGGGAGGAGAGGAAGCTCTAGAGGGCTGGCAGCCGATGCCACCATTAATATTATCACGTCTTGCTGAAAGTAATTGCATTAGTTGATTTTCATCGTCTTCCGGTGCTATGTAAGATATGCGCATGTACAGTACTGCTAGTGGTCACTTACAGAAATTTGATTTGTGGGCCATAACTGTTATTAGAACTTTCCTGTCCATTACCTAGAAGAACTATACCAATATCTGCATGTATGAGGACTCTTGGACAGAATGGTTTTGGGGGCTTTTGATGTATGCGGAGCATTGTAGTTGTGTAGGGCATATTAGATCCTTGTCCCTTATCTGAGGGGGCATCTGACACTTCGGGAGGCTTCCATAATAATAATATTAATAATATTATTATGACAAAAGGGTGGAAGGGGAGGCCCGCTATATCTCTTTGAAACCCTGGCATCGGACTTGCCTCCTCATATATATACTTCACGTTTCAACATCCTATCGAGGCTCGCAAAGCCTCCACAGTACGGCTCATTTCCGATTCTTTCTTCTCCAGGAGGACGTGCGGTATCCCGAGGGAGTTGAGGTTGTGAACAGAGGTGAATTGTGCAGGTTTCGTCATCGGTTATCAACCGTTTTTGTGTCAAGACAAGACTTTCGGGGACTCCGGGTGTTCGGTTCAACCGGGTTCCGCTGTGGGAGGGAACACTCTGCCCCCCCCCCCTTCTTGAATTAATATTTGTGGTTTCTTATGGGGAGAGAAATCCTGTCTTTTGTACTTTTCCTTCTCATCCTTCTTACAGTACAATACATTACGGTACTGGTACCCTGGTATTGAGCACCATCAGGACTGATTGATTTGCAGTATTTCTCAAAGCGTTCCATTGCATACTCGAGTACACCATCTTCCCTTTCGTTCATAGGGAATCACACACCCCACCCTCCCTACCCTTTCCTGCCCTATCATACAGGCTCTCCCCGGCAAAGCGAAATAAAGTAAAGGATAAAGCTCAACATGCACCTCCATCGGTACCTGCCGGTTATCCTCCTGTCGTTAGGCACTTACTCCGTACCGGTAACCGCGCACGAGCACCACGCAGAAGGAATCCCGGAGGGAGAAGCCGTCTCTCCCGATCCCCTAGATTCGATACTATGGATCCACGTCTTCACAATGATAGTCGCCTTCGGAGTGGTCCTCCCGTTCGGAATGGTCCTGGGGATTGCCAGGAGCAGGTGGCACGTTCCTGTGCAGGTGCTGGGAACCGTCTTAGCGGTGCTTGGCTGGCTGCTCGGGCACGCGCACAAGGGGAGGCAATTCGCGCCGAACATTCACGCCGCCTTTGCATCGTCATTGATGAGTATGCTGGCTCTGCAGGTTGGCTTGGGGATCTATCTGAAGTTGCACCTCCAGAAGGGATGGCACGGCGTTGTCAGGTGGCATCTCGTTCGCTTGCATGGCATTGTCGGGAAGGTGATGCCTGTGGTGTCCTGGACACAGATGTTGTTTGGGGGGATTACGGCGTGAGTTTATTCTTCATTCTTGTTTTACCATCTATGGCACAATTTTTCCTTAATGCCGGCGCTAGGATTGTGGGTGGTTGTTGATGGACGGGCAATTGATGATAATGGTGATTGGTACTTAGGATGGGGTTTTGCCGAGCGGATCACCAAGGGCAATGCTTGGCGCATTTTGTAGGTCATTACTTTTCGTCTGATCTTGCATTTTTTTTAGGGGGATGGGGTCACTGACTGGCTTTTCTTGGCGAATACGGTAGATTATGGGCAGTTCGTTTATAGGATATGGCATAATTATGGTGATTATGCTTTTTGCTGGTCAGGCTTGGTTAAAGAGGACTGCAAGGTCCCAAGAATTTTGGGATTCTTTGGTGATCACTTTTTGGGGTGGGTTTCGCTCAAGGTTTATGTTCTCTGTTTGACTAACTTTTTTGTATTATAGGGTTTGTAAACTCATGTATGGCATACGATTGCCTTCCTCAGATGGATGTGCTCGAGTATAGGGCTTGTACTAACGAGCGCCTTTATTAGTTACGGAGCACAGGTGGGGCCAGGAATGGGCACATAACGATATACAGCATACTTCCATGGGGGTTGTTTGGTGGTGTGCGGGTCTTCTAGGGCTGTGGCTATCCCGAGGAAAGAACAAGCAGCCGAAACGCAATCTCATTCCCGGGATTGTGATATTCTTGACCGGATATGCTATGGTAACCAAAACTGATGCCCGTACCTTCCAATGCATACTGACGTGAACATATCTCAAGTCTGCACATCCTCAGAACTTGCCGCTTTCAACCACGGTACACAGTGTATTTGGTTATACTCTTATGGCAGCCGGGTTAGCGAGGGTCATCGAAATTGCGTTTGTTCTCCGAGATAAACCTGCCCTTGATGGGGAACCGAGCAGTTTCCAGCATTTGACACCATTTGTGAGCCTTGACTTTTTCATTGGACCTTCCGTTCGTGTCTCTGAGATATTATGCTGATTATTACGTCGTCCTGTAGTTGCTCTTTGCTTCAGGTTTTAGTAAGTTTTGCGGGCCCAAGAGTGCTGAGCTGGTCACCATGCTGGCTTTTGAACATGTTTACTAACGGCCCATGTTTTGGCAGTTTTCATGTGTGCTACCGAAGAGCGTATGTTGACCCATATTCCCACGATATTAGTATTTATTGCTGACTTTGTTTTAGAACTTGCGCTTGTCAGCTCCGTTGGGGTCGATCACGTGTCCTATCTTCTCGTACTATATAGCTTGGCATTCCTGATGTACCTCTGTAGGTGTTGTCAGAGCCAAGCCTTGAATTTTGCTAACGGTTCCATCGTCTATCAGTTACAATGGTCCTCATTCACACATATGTCTCTAATCCCAGGGACATGAAGAAAGCCCCTCCAGTCGCCCCGGCAGAGCGTGGTATGAATGGTCACGCGGATAGGAGAGTCCACGATGCTGAAGAGTTTGAACTCGAGGGCCTGATCAGCGAAGACGAGGGGGAGGAGGAGAATAAGCAAGAGAGGAATCCGTAGAAATAC
>QLOI01002244.1:0-32523 GCA_003313605.1 Tuber umbilicatum | reverse complement strand
TTTTTTTTTTTTTTTTGGCGATTCGCTTCATTCTTGTTCTTGAGCGATTAAAATTTTAGCGTTGCATCTCCCCCACTAATTTTACTTTTACCTCTTGGTCCTTTTTTTCTCTTGCTGTTAAATTCGGAGGTTTCTCTTGGTTGGCTGGTTGGCGTTTCTTAGGGAGGAGGTGGAGGAGGGTAGCATTAGCGGGGGAGATTATTGCAGTCGAAGAGGGATCATGAGAAAGGCCAATATTCGTTTGACGTTTCATGACCACGGCGCCTGTCGGTTCATTTGTTTTTATACTTCTGTTGTACTCGTTGTGAGAAATAAATGGCTCACCTGTCCACAATCAAATTTTGCAATCGATGTTGTGACTATGATAATAGTTGCTGCTAAAAAAAAAAATGACGTAGAAGATCTTTCCTCATTAGTAGGAGTGATCTCGGCCCTGCGGCAGAGCCGCAGGCAGGTAGCAACACACTGACCAGTGGAAAGAAAAAAGAAAGTTGGCAAAAGACTCCTCCGCCCCACATCAAACAACGATGCGTCTATTTCTCAAATTCTGCAACAGGAATGTATTAGCGCATTCTCGACGGCCAGTGGTTAGCCATTTGCCGTCTGCTATCAATGTCTACGGTGGTCAACTCCTCTTGAAGTCAAAGAACGAATATGGAAGAGCCTGGTACTCACAAAAAAATGGTAACAAGGCACCGCACAACGACCTAGCGTCGGAGCAGCAGCAGCAGCAGCAGCAACAGAAGGAGAAGGAAAAGAAGAAACGGAAAACAGGTTCCCAATCCTCCAAGAATTCACTCCGAAAGGTCGCAGCCCAAGCGGGGCGTGCGACGAGTGAGACTGGGCGGACGAGAGTACTGCATCCCCCCCACTACTCTTATCTTAGAAAGCTACTGAATTGGCGAACGAATAGGTTTGCACAGCCTACTGCACCGCCGAGAAATATGACCTCCCAAGCGCGACGCGTCTCCTCCTCGCGCGAGGCTACACCCCCGACCCCTTCTTAACGGGCTTGGACGAGCAAGTTATCCACCTCCGCCTGCCCATACTGGATTCGACCTCGGGCGCGGAGGTGGGGCACCAGGTTGAGAATGGGGATGTCTTTGTATTCCCGTCGGGGAACATAGTATCCTGGTCGCTGCCGCCGGAGGAGGTGATATCAGTGGGAAGGATCATTGAACCGGCGGGGCATCGGGTGTATGCGGAGGGGGATGTGGAGACCGAGGATCTGGAGTACATTGAGGACCCCAGGATCCGCAGGAGCAGGATTGTCGGTGACGTGATTATGCTGGGGACGGCGGGGCAGGAGAACCGGGTTTTGGCGGAGGAGAATGTGTTTCCTCAGCCATCCCCCTCCCGAGACCTCTCCCCCGTGCCGCCAGTGCCGGCGCTGGCACCAGCGTTGACAACGGCACACACGCCAAAAGACGAATTAGGAACAACTCTCGCCAAAGTTGCCTTCTCCTCCGGCCTTTCGCGGAGCACGAAACTGGCAGTGCTGGAATCCCTGCTCGACTCCTACCTAATGACAATCCACACCATCCCCACGCTCCTCTCTCGCGGCTCAAAACTCCCCTTCACGCGCTCCTTCATCCTGCGCAAGACGGGTGAGCTGCTGGAGTTTCGCGCGCAGCTAAACCTCTATTCCGAACTGACGGACTCACTGCCAGACATATTCTGGGACTCCAGGCACGAACTCGGACTCGAAGGGTATTATGGCGCCGTCGGCCGCGCGCTGGACGTGGACGTGCGCATTCGACAGTTGAATGCGAAGCTGGATTACGCTTCCGGCATTATCGAGGTTCTTAGGGAGTTGCTAAGCGAGAGGCATTCACTCCTGCTCGAGTGGATGATTATCATCTTGATTACTATTGAGGTTGGCTTTGAGGTGCGCAGGCTGTGGGAGGAAGGACGAAGGAGCGAGGTTGAGGCGAGGGAGTATAGGGAGTGGAAGGAGAGGAGAGAAAGGGAGGAGGATGGCGAGTTCCAGCGGTGGAAGGAGAGTGAGAGGGATATGGCATAAAATGGGGTGGGGGGTGCGTTATTTCTTTTCTCCTCTTTTGCAAAAAGTGGAATATCGGTGGTTTTTCTTTTTCTTTTTCTAGATTTGTATAATATTATTTTAGGGTCATGTTTTCAATTGGAAGCGGGAGGGGGAAGACCGTGTAAACGGTTGGAGGGAGGGGGCGAGCGAGCGATGGGTGTGTCATGGGGGATCACTCTTATGCGTCGCACGTTGCCACTCTTTGGCCATACTAGCTTTTGTCATGATAGCTGGCCTTGGAGTTATAACATCTTTACTCCTTCAACCCACGGATTATTAAACTTTCTCTCCCCGGAGAAGGCATTGGCAACTACGCCAGTACGATGGTATGCTCGCAACGTCAAACGAGCGCACCACTGTGCTGAGGGTAAAACATTCACGACTAGTGCCCCTTGGTCAATCTACACCATCTATCATGCTTCTAATCGGGGTAGTTAGTTAGATCCGCTCAGCAGAAGAACGGTGGAGAGCGGGGGAGTTTTGTCCTCAGTACCACACCGCACTCGGGTACAGCATCATGTGATACGTTTTGTCAATCGATAGACGGTGGAATGAAGTGAGGTGAAGTGAACGGATGCGACGAGGCTCAGCGCCACCAAGACGAGACCCTTGAAGCCCCTAAAGTATAAAATAAGTTCCTTTGACAGCTTCCCGGTTTACCCTCAAACTGCGTAACTACCGACCCCGTCCTGTACAGTACAGTACCACACAAGTATTTCACGCCAAGAAGCAAATCTGTGCAACCTTCTGTCACTTTTTTCCAGTAAATATTATAGGGTTAGGGTTACACTGCATCAATTGGTGCGCCTTTCTTGAATTCTGGCAACTTTGCTCGACCTGTCTTGACATAACCCTTGAGGCCACCCATCTTTTTTCCTTTCCTTTCCTTTCCACTTTTAATTTTTTTTTTTATATATATATTTTGGAAGCCGTTGGAAAGCAGTAGGGGAGTTTACTGTACTTGTAACGGATTTATGACACGGACCTTCTTTCAATTCTTCCTCCCTCACTCACCTATTCCTACAGTGTGAGAGCCAGAGCTAGCGAAACTTTTTTTTCCTTTCCCGTTCCGTTGAGAGAGGTAAAGAGGATGTTACAGCTCTCAACAACAACAACGACGACAACGACGACGGCACCCCTGCTTGCTCTGCTACTACTACTGTTATGCTTAACGGCGGCGACGGCGACGGCGACGGCGTCGACATGTCGGGCAGTCACGGCGAATTATATTACGCATCGGTTACCCCAGCAGTGTTTGAGGGGTGGGAGTGGGAGTAATGGGGGGAATTACACTGCTACGTCTAGTCCTAGTTTTGAGCAAGTGGCTGCTTCTATAGCTGTGGTTACGGCGAGGGTAGGCGATGAAGCAGAGGGGGGGGCTCAAACAGCCATAGAAGCTTCCAGACCTACACAAGCTCCTTCGCCAAGTTCAATAGTTTCCCCCGAGAACGCACCGACAGACACCGCAATCCCACCACCTTCGCCACCGCCGCCGGGGGCTACCGAAAACGAAGGCGAGGATTCCCCCCTCGACACGGCCAAGTTCCTCTCCTTCGAGGAGTGGAAAGCACAGAATTTGGCCCGCGCTGGGCAGAGCTCCGAATGCTTTGAGGATCGGGTGCGGGAGCCCCGGCGCGGTGGTGCTAGCGGTTCTCTGAATAACGCTCTGGATTCTCTGGGCGAGGACGCTGAGATCGAATTTGACTTTGGTGGCGAAGCTGATGGTGGAGTGCCCGAATATAAGGTCGGCCGCTCGGATGAACCCGGTTCGGCGACGGCCGGTGGTAGTGGAGGTGAAGCCAGTCTGGACCCGCGCGGTCGTACAAGGTCCAAGAATGCAGGGACGACGTGCAAGGAGAGGTTCAATTACGCCTCTTTTGATTGCGCGGCTACGGTGCATAAGACGAATCCCGAGGTTAAGGGGGCTACTTCAATACTCGTGGAGAATAAGGATAGCTACATGCTCAATAAGTGTGGTGCTGAGAAGAAGTTCTTTATCGTGGAGCTCTGCGATGACATACTCGTCGACACGGTCGTCCTGGCAAACTTCGAGTTCTTCTCGTCCATGTTTCGGAGTTTCAAGGTATTTGTTAGCGATCGGTATCCTATCAAGCAGAATGGCTGGAAGGATCTCGGCACCTTCGAGGCAAGGAATTCCCGGCAGGTGCAGGCCTTCCTGATCGAGAACTCGCTCATCTGGGCGAGGTATTTGAAGGTGGAGTTTTTGACTCAGTATGGTAATGAGTTTTATTGTCCGGTTAGCTTGTTGAGGGTTCATGGGACGACCATGATGGAGGAATTTAAGCACCAGGGTGAGACCAACGCTGGTGGGACCGAGGAGGATATCACTGAGGAGGTGGTGCCTGAGGCTATTGCTGTAAATATCGAGGAGGAGGTGTTAGCACGGGCCACGACTACGGCCCCGGCGGTGGTGGAGGATGTACCGAAGAAGGAGGTGTATGAGGTCAACGAGCCACCGGTGCGCAAGAAGGTCAGGGTCCAGAGGAGTCGTGGTGGTTCGGCGATTTGCAGACCGGTTTTAGTCCTGGAATCTGGGCCTTTATTTCAGCCGACTTGTGCAGTCATGCATATGCCCTCTGTGACGCATTCCACTCCCACCTCCGCCATGATGGAGTCGTCCACTATCATTTCCGCCGGGACAACTTCTACCTCCGTAGTAGCAACGGGGACCGTCAGCCCTACGAGTGCAGTCCCGAATCCCCCGGAGGACAGCGCCAGCGGGGAACCAGCACCGGCTGCTCCCTCCCAAGCCAAAGAGAAAGTGAAAGAGACGACACCTAATACTTACGCTACCAGCGCCAAAGCACCCGACACAACCTCCCGGGAACCCGAACACCACCAAACTCCCTCTTCTCCCTCTCCCCCTTCCGCACCCCCCGGATCCACAGTGACACACTCCCACTCCCACCCCCCCTCCGCGGTGCCAACAACCCAAGAAAGCTTCTTCAAAACTGTACACAAGCGCCTGAGCTTGCTGGAAGCAAACGCAACCCTCTCGTTACAATACATAGAAGAGCAATCCCGTATCCTCCGCGACGCCTTCGTCAAGGTTGAAAAGCGCCAAATGGAGAAGACGACACAATTCATCGAGAAAATGGATTCTACAGTTTTAGCAGAGCTACGTAGCTATGTTTGTTCTCCCTCTCTCCCCGTCTTCGAATTCCGGGCGGTACTAACGCTCAGCAGAGAGAGCAATACGACCAGCTCTGGCAATCAACCGTAATAGCCCTCGAATCACAAAACACGCACACAGACCAGCAGATACAAACCCTGACGACGCGGCTAGCCCTACTAACTGATGAACTCCTCTTCCAGCGGCGCATCTACCAACTGCAATCCCTCCTGCTACTACTAGTGATCATAACTGTGGTTGTCGGCGTTGCTATATTGTTCTTCAATCGGGGATATACCTCCTCAAACTCGGTCTCACCCGGGATAGGAGGCCGGAGGTTGCTAACAAGACATCTACGCTCAATCTCACAAGACGATGATCCGCAAACACCACTATCCCCGGCGCCGACGCCGCGATTACCACTCAGCGGGGATTCACTAACCTCGCCAACATTGAAGTTCTCCCCCCCGAGCCCCGCCACTCTTGCCAGAGATGAGGAAGAGGAAGAGGAAATCGAGGGAACAAGAAGCTCCCCTGCAACACCCAGAGGGACGAGAGATGTTTCTGTGCGCGGGAGCGCATGGGCACGGTTTGGGCCCAGACTTAAGACTGATAAGGACGGTAGTGGCACTGACAGTGAGGGTACAAGGGCAGGGAGGTGGGGTCGTCTGCCGAGTCCGTTGGAGGGTTGCCCCGCGGGCGGCGGGTACACCAGTGGCAGTAGCAGCGAGCGCTAGTGAGACAGAGCACGGGCTCCGCCGTCACCATTGCCGGAGATGTCTTCTGCTTCTGGTGGGAGTGGGGGAGGGGGAGTATGACCTTCCTCTCTCGCCTTGTTTTTTTTTTAGTTGCCGTTTGAGTATTTCTATTATCCTCTCTTTTCCTTACTTTCCTTCCTTAGTCTCAGCATGGGATTTAGTGTTTGTCTGCATTTAGCGATCGGTGGGGTTCTGCTTTTTTTCTCTCTCCCTCTTTCTTTCCCCAGTAATTAATGTGCTGAACAGAAGAGAGGACGGCCTCGTTTAATTTTCCTGCCTTGTTTTGTTTACCTGTGCAATGTGCGATACTTAACGACTCTTGTCTTGTTTCGGTTTTTTTTTAGTATCACACTGTAGCAAAAGAGAGGAAGAAATACGGTACGGTACCGGTATCACCCCAACGGCGACCTGCTTGGTAGTGTTGTGTAGCACTGTGATTCAAAATCGCCTCCCCCAAGCCTCCTACCATCCGATCTCTGTGGCGAGTGCTGGAAACTCAACTATGACTGGCTCTCAAGAAGAGTGGCAAATGACCGTGCTAATCCTCCAATTTCTCGCGATGTCGGTAGGAGGGGAAAGGGGAAAGGGGGAAAACTTCCTGACTCGAGCGAAACAATGCTTTATCACAGTCCAGTCTATCATACAAGTTGCTCCGAATATTACCGTGCCAATTGTGGCACGCTGAAAATATATGCGTCAGGTTACAGGTACAGGACAGTGCAGCACAGTAGGAATTGTTTATTTATTCAAATTCTTGGCGCAACGAGTCACTGGCTGTGATTCATTTGCCTGATCAGATTCATTTTCAGCCCCCCACTGGTTGTTTAATCACAACATCTTACATTTCCAATACTAACGTCAGTCAGTCAGTCTAATCTCACTCACGCGCTCAACCTCAACCCGAGCCCCCCCCCCTCCACAGCGCCGCATGCACATTCCATGAAAAATTTAACCCCCGACAAGCCTAAACCAAGTCAAGTCAGTCACTGACTGTTGTTACCAAAGGATATGTTGTGACTCTTTGTTTACCCCTTCCCACGCCCGCTCCCCTCCCTCACCATATAAACCCACTTGTGCGGTATCCAATCCCACCCACCATACTCGAGTATAACTTACCATCATACTTCCGCAACCATGGCTGAAATATTTGCTCAACTCCTCTCCCTCTACGACGGTCTGGTGAAAGCCCCCACCAGCGAGAAGGTGCCGCACAACCAATTACGGGTCGAGCGCGCAATATTCGTTGCCTGGGGGCGCGCAGTCGGCCTCTGCGCCGACGCTCGTTCGAAACCGTTGGCGAGCGATTTCGACGACGGGGATATATTGTGCGCAGTGGAGATTACCATGGGTAGTGTAGTGGAGGTTTGCGCCGATAGAACGACAGCCTGGAGGAACTTTGGTGTGAGGAAGGGTGGGAGGGGATTTTTTCGAAAGTTCCTTTGGAAGACTACCGAGGAGGAGGAGGAGGAGGCGTGGGAGATCGCGGATGGGAGGAAGTTCAAGGACCTGGTGGACGAGCTGAAGAGGATCAACTGTGATCTGGAGAGGATTGTTTCTAGGAATTGTGCCTCGGCACACCCAGCGGAACCAGTGTTCGAGGACGAGGACGATGAGGAGGAGGAAGAAGAGGTATTGGAAGAGGATGCAATGGCCGGGGTTCCACCGCCAGCGTATTACCATCCCGCCTCCGCGCCGCCCTCTCCGCCAGCATCCGACCCTCCGTCACCACCACCGTCCCCGCTTCCCTCGAACCGCCATAAACCCCGCCGCAGCACAGAGCTTCCCCCTGCCCTCGCGGCCCTCCTCGCAACCTACAACGCAGTAGTGCGGACCTATGGTCCCTTTGCGCCGGAGACCCTCTCCATCGAAGACCGCCTCTGGCACAATCACTTTTCCCGACCTCCTGCCTTCTCTGCTGCGCACACCGCGCAAATCACCCACGGCCGCGACAGTCCGGAAACCATCCGGGCACTACACTCTCTGGCCCGTAACCTCTCCAACAAACAAGATTTCGCCACAGCACTCGCACTCTACACAATCTGCCTTTCCCGTGAGACCCGTGCGTACGGAAACTCACACCCGCAAACACTCCGGTCCATGTCAGGCCTCGCTTTCGCATACCAGAACGTCGGAAAGGACGGGGACGCGTTGGAAATGTACGAGCGAGCGTTGAGCGGGTGGGGCGACGTGGTCAATATGTATACTGTGCGGGCTAGGATTAATGTTGCTAGTATATATGCCGATAACGGACGATTCGGAGATGCGGAGGAAGTGCTGAGACGCACCGTGCAAGAAGCCGGGGGCAAACTTGGGAGTGGGCATGAGAGCACCAAATTAGCGATGCATAACCTCGGGTACCTACTCAGGGGCTTGGGTAGGGACGGAGAGGCCGCCGGTGTTTGCGAGTGCGGGGAGTGGCAACATGAGTGGGCAGACTGCCCGCTGCAGCGGAGGTAGTGTTTTACGTGTTGGAGGGATTATGGGAAAGGGGGATTCAATTCTTTGTTTGTATGTTTTGAGATATATATTTTGACAATCGGAGGTTTCTTCACTGCTTAAACGATGTGTCGTCTGTTAATAACGAGTGAGGGGTGGTACAATACAAACGAACAATGTGTTCATGAATAGCCATTTGCCCGCCTGTCGAGACGTCGACCTACCGCAGCGGATGTCTCTCAAGAACTGGTAGAAAGAAAACAATGAGAAGGTAAAGGGCCGTGACCCCTCATACTACCTATAGTGCTTGCTGCACAAATGGCAAAGCCTTATTTCCTATTCGGACGATGGAGGGTGGTTGCTGTAACAAGTGGGTGATAAATCGGACGGATGTAGAAGGATGGGTTATGTATGAAAAGTTAATGGGTTTATCTTGGAGAAGAGAAAGAAGTGTAATTGGTGTTGACGCATGGGATGGTATTTGCGGTTGGGATGAATATAGGTTGAAGAGTCAAGGGGATGAGGGAGATGAGCCGTAGGCTATATAAAAGTACAGGACTCGTACAGTGTGTTGATATCAGGGGGCAAACTCAAGAAGAAAGCGTAAAGTCAGCAAGCACAGAGAGAGCATTGTGCATATCGTGTGCTGCCTGCTTTCTGGTGAACACAAATTGAAAGTGCCATACCACGCAGTGTGTCATGTCTAACGGACTAGAAAACACTCCCAAATTGCAAAACACGAGTGACACCCCATGACTACGAGCGAATATTCGAACAGACTCCCAATGTGATACAAAGGTATGTATCTTATGATGCAGACACCATCTTAAAAGGATGACCCTGCCCACCGCTGCATCCTCATCCATGCACCCTCCGGTGACAACTTTGGACGAACGTCTAGGTAAAAACTCAACGCTTCTGGTCGTTTCGGGTCAGGCTTCCCGCTGTAGAAATCAATGACGTAGTCGATCTTCTTCCCGCAGCGGTCAACGGTCCAGTCATGGCGGTCAAAAGGCGCTTGGTAGCTAGCTTGTGTTAGTTGTTGCAAAAACGAAGGAGGGGAGGGAGGTGCTACCCTAATAGGACCATGAACCGGGCTTTCGGTGTGAGTTTCTTTGAATCCCCAGAGAAAGAGACAAGCTTTGGTCCACCACATCTATGGGTTCACAGGACATCAGCGAATGCTGAGAGGCGGGCAATTGGGCTTGAACCAACTTCTCAGAACCCCTACCGGCCTCCCATTCTTTAATCTCCTTCCACGCCCTCTCGTTGACGGCGTTATGTATCGGCACAACTGTGCGCATATCCTCAGCTTTCGGATCCCAGTCCTTACGCTTCATAGCGTTGAAGAACATCTCCTCCGAGGGATAGATCCAGTTCCCACTCCTAGGGTCTTGATACCGGGGATTATGCTCTGAATTCGACCCCTCCATGTTCGCTCGTGGGATTGTCGAGACCTCCCGATCGACACCTAACTTTAAATTAGAGGGCTTTGGATGTCCGGCTGGGAGCGTCTGGTCCATTTTTGACGAGTCGCAGGAGGTTGAGGGTTTGACCGAGGACAGCCATGTTAAGCGGGCAGAGTGAGGCACTGGACATGCGTCTGATCCGGTAACAGTGGCAGCTATGGGGCGTTTGGGATTTTCTGAGTCGGGCATTTTTAGTGGGACTGTGGGTGGTGGGGAGAGTGAGAGATTGAAACGGAGATGCTTCCACTTGGTGGTGGGGAGGTTTCTCCCCCGATAACAAGACTTGATGGGAAGGGTTTGAAATTCGCCCACTTAGCGCGGAGTCTACGAGTAGCGTTCCTGACGAGCTTGCCACAGCCAACGACAGGGATTTTAGCTCCCTCTCAATTGAAGAGATCAACAATTTCCCCTGAATTCTTACCCCTCTTTCATCAAAAACATCACGAGAATAAATTATGGCCGATAAGAAAATCTACTCTGCGAGCACCACCGCCCCCGTCAACATTGCTGTTGTTAAGTACGTTTTTACTCCCCTCTCTCCAACCCAGTTTCATCCGACTTTCGTCAATTCTTCCCCTCCCCCATCCCATCCCCTGGGAACCCCGAAATCGGACGACTCCCCTATCTAACCCGCTCCCAAACAGATACTGGGGCAAACGCGACGTAAAGCTCAATCTCCCCACCAACTCCTCCCTCTCCGTAACCCTCTCCCAAGCCGACCTAAAGACCCACACAACAGCGGCCTGCAGCAGCACCTTCACCGAGAACTCCCTTTGGCTGAACGGTGAAGCCCAAGACGTCTCAGGAGCCCGGCAAACCGCCTGCTTCCGCGAACTCAAAGCTTTGAGAAAGAAGCTCGAGGACGCCAACGCGTCTCTGCCTAAGCTGGGCGAGTACTATGTTCACGTCGTCTCCGAGAACAACTTCCCCACGGCAGCAGGACTTGCGTCCTCCGCTGCTGGCTTTGCAGCCTTAGTCCGGGCCATCGCGAATTTGTACGAGCTACCGGAGTCGCCGGCAGAGCTGTCAAAGATCGCTCGACAGGGGTCTGGCTCGGCATGCAGGTCGTTGTTTGGTGGATATGTTGCGTGGGAGATGGGACAGGCGGCGGATGGGAGCGATTCGTACGCGGTGGAGGTGGCACCGGCGTCTCACTGGCCGGAAATGAAAGCCGCTATTCTCGTTGTGTCTGCCGCGAAGAAGGGCGTTTCTTCCACGGCTGGTATGCAAGCTACCGTGAACACCTCTGCACTCTTCACTCACCGTGCTCGGAACGTTGTTCCCAAGAGGATGGAGGCTATGAAGGCTGCTATTAAGAATAGGGACTTTGAACAGTTTGCTGCTCACACCATGGCGGATTCGAATCAGTTCCATGCGGTCTGTCTGGATACTACACCTCCGATATTCTACATGAATGACGTTTCCAGGGCTGCTATTCGTGCCGTCGAAGCGTTGAATGCGCTTGAAGGAAGGGCTGTTGGAGCATACACTTTCGATGCAGGTCCAAATGCGGTCATCTATTATCAGGAGAAAGACGAGGATAAGGTCCTGGGATTCTTGGGGGCGTTATTGGCACCGGAGGTTGCTGAGTGGGCTGGAAGGTACGCAAAGGTTGCGCCGGAGGGATACGATAATAAGCCTTTCGAGGCATTGAGGGATGGTGTTAGTAGGGTTATCTTGACCAGGGTTGGAGAAGGGCCCATCAGGACTGATGATACACTCATTGGAGCCGATGGGTTACCGAGCAAGAAGTAGGAGGGTTTCTTTGTCATGGCAAACGTATTTTGTGCGGTATCGAGGGGAGGGGGGGCGTCCGTGCATTTTGAGCGTATTAGTTGCTTGGAGGCTAGTTTTCAACCAGCGAAATATATACCAGGATTTGTGTAGTCTAATATCGGGGTTGCTCTCATAATTTAAGGGACAAAAACGGATACAGTATTGTCAGACGCGCCAACGGGCCGCGGTACTCGTAGTTGAAGATATCCGCCAATCCCACGAGTTGAGTCTAGACTATAGAACTTGTCAATAATTGGCGTGGGGGGAGATAGGGGTATCTAACAGGGTCAAGAACAGAGGAAGATCGCCCTTCAAAGATTAACATGCACCGTGGTCCGATGACTAGCCGAATACCATCATATTGAGGATTGCGAAAAATGTTTGGGGCGGGCGAGGGACTTTCGGACCTCCCTTTCCCCTCATCCCCATTTCCTCTTTTTCCTCGGTAGAAATTTTTTAATTTACACCATCCTCCCAACTTCCCTTTTCGAGATATGATACCTGGTAGCCCAATCCCGGGATTACTCTCACCTGGGGAAACTCCTGCTGTCAGAATATAAGCCCAGAAACAAACACCACACATGCTAACAGCAAAAACAAGGGGCCAACTTTCGACCTTGCTATCATACAAATCACAAAAGAACGGCTCCCCCGGAAGACCCATCTCGGTATGACGGTCGGGCAGTAATCACACAAAACAACTCCTCCCAAACCCAGCAACATATCGATACCGCCGAATTCACCCTAGGATACCCACCACGTCACGCCCCGCACAACGGGAACGGGCCTCCGTGTGATATCGTAACCGTTAGACGAAGCCTTGTATCATAAAGAACGCGGACGACAACCACCAACCGATCCCTGCCCAACCCCCCGTGCCCCTGCGAAAAAAAAAGGCTTATCGCAGAGCCTCAAGCTTCGCTAAACAGGGATTATCATTTCATGCACGGACGGTAAACAGCACAGCACAGCACAGCACAGGAGGTGAAGAAAAGAAAAGAAAGAGGGAAGGGAAAAAAGAAAAAGGACAGAGACAGGAAAGCGGGAGGGGAAGAGCGGGTGGCATTCGTCATTTTTCATTTATCCGTCCGTTTGTATTTACGTCCGGTGAGGGATATCGTATCTCTATCTATCTAGTGCTCTTTGGAATCACTTTGATCTGGGGGGTTGTGGAAAGTATAATGTAATTTATCGCAAATTTAATGTTCTCGGTCGGATTCTACCCTTCCGTCGGGGAAGGGGAAGGAAGAAAAGGAGAAAGAAAGGATTGGGTACAGAAAGTGTAGCATGTCTGAAGTTTTAAATGGGATAATCGCGACATCATGGACAGGAAAGTGGTTGAGAATGATAGATAGAGAGAGAGAGAGAGAGAGAGAGAGAGAGAGAGAGAGAGAGAGAGAGAGAGAGAGAGAGAGAGAGATGGAATCCAAAGCAAGTAGGAAGCGAAAGAACTCCGTGTCAGAATAAAGGAGGGGCGAAACGAGAGGAAAAGTGATAATAAGGGCAAGAGGATGAAAAGGGTGATAGTTATATACAAAGATCATAGTTTTTATTTATTTATTGTTCACCTGAAAAGAATAGTGATAAGGAGAGGGTGAATGGAAAAAGAGGAAAAGGGGTGAAAAGTAGAGGAGCAACGTCAGGGAAAGAGCTCATTAAAAGAAATTTTTTAATTTTTTAAAAAGATTCCTCCCGTCTCCCTTTCCAGCCTTATCAATTGAATGTGAGAAAAAAATAAAATAAAATCCCGAGATAAAAAGAAGAGAAAAGAAAAGCGTAAGAAAAAGAAAGAAAAACCAGCAAAATTCCCTACATTCTATCAGAATAGATCCTGTGACCTCCCCAACTAATTTTTTTTTATTGAAACGAACCGAAACAAAAATAAATGTTATAGGAGAAGGAAAGGCACGGGGAAGAAGGTATTAAAATTGATGAGTGGTATCAAAATGTGATCTTTATTGCCATAAAGGGTAAGGGTAGTGTTACAGATGGACAGAGATCAGATCGGTCACCGCAAATGCTCGTCCGCAGTTGGGACACTTTCTTGATCTCGAGGATATTCTCTCGTCCGCGCATTGCCTGCAGAAGACATGGCCGCATGGCCTGATAGCGGTATTCTTGAAACGACTTCTACAGACGGTGCACAGGGCGATTTGCTAAGTTACCAACATATGTCAACAATCACCCCCTACTTCTTTGGTCACGCGATTGGGAACATACTCTTAAGGCTTCAAGTTGTGAATTTTCACTACCCTTTGGCCTGTTATTTTCAAGGCATCTCTGGGCGTCTTCCAGCTTCACCTGAAGCTTTTCGACTTCAATCTCCGCTTCCCTTCTTCCAGTAGACTCTCTGGACACCGCTGCGTCACGGGCTTTCAGACACGTGCTAAGTTCGGCTACTTGAGACTTCAGGGAATCGATCGTATTGTTTTGCTCTGCCACACGAGATTGTTGTTCACGATTCCTGGTAATTAAGGTCTGTTGAATAGTTTTCATTTCGGCGACCTGTTTCTCCAAATTGACCTTAAGTGTTTGTCAGTACGCACTTTTATTAGATATCCTTAGGATTGAAACTCACCACTAGATCGCGAACCTTCTTTTCGGCGTCCTTGAGTTGAGTGATAATATCTGTACTCCTAGCGTTCAAGTTCTTGAGAGTTCGATTCTCAGCACCCAATGTCTCTTTGTTCTTCATCGCTGAAAAGTACTTTTGATCGGCTTTTCCTTTCTGTGAATAGTAAGCATTGAATGTGATAAACAAAGGAGGAAGCATACTTCAGCCTGCAAGCGTCGCATCTTATCCTCACTCTCTTGGATCCCTGCAACCTTTCTGGATGCTTGATCGTGAGCCTTCTTGAAAGCTTGCTCCAACGCGGGTAATTCCTGGGTCAGAGCCTTATAAGCCTTGTCGATCTGCTCATATTTCTGCCTGAGCTCGTCTAGACCCCATTCTGTGAAAGATTGACTGGATGAGAGGGCTTCCTTGTCCAGTTCGAATCTCAACCGTTCAACCTCCATCTCCAACGAGGAAATCCTGGAAGCCCTTGTCTCAGCCAATTCAATAACCTCTCTAATCGACCCAAGTTTCTGATCCTCTCTTGTTTTGCGTTGGGTCTGGTCTTGGATGAGCTCATCTCGGGCGGCTCGCACGCGGGCAAGATCCTGCTCTGTCCTACTCAATTGGAGTTGCATATCACTTATTACAGTGTGTTGTTCGGTGAGAATCATCTCCTTGTATTTCGTGCGTTCAGCTTCAAAGTGCTCGGTTCTCTCTGACAACTCTCTGTTGAGGGCTTCGATATGGTTGAACCGAGTAGCCAAGTCTTCGAGCTTGACCTTAAGATTTTTATAGGCGTCACATTTGTATATATCTTCTTCCGACAGCCTTCCAAACTATAATCCCATCAGCCAGTACTCGCGCAGACCGGATTTCAAACGTAGGGGAAAAGGCAGAAAAATACCTTGATTGTAAAGGTCGTTACTTGTTCCGAGAGCCGAGTGTTATCGGCCTGCAATTGTTGAAGCTCTTCTTTTTGCTTGCTAGCAATTGCTTGAGCTTCTTTGCGGGCTTGCTCAGCATCGGCGACATTCCCTTCGGCAACTTTCGCATTAATCTCTCGGTCCTTTGCGGATTGTTCGTCACTATTTCCCCCGTCTTTGTTATTTTCAACTCCAGCATTTGATTGGAACATGGCCTGTCGCTCTATTTTCGCTAAAGTTTGGCTCTTTAGGCGATCCACCTTCTTTTCCGCCGTCATGTACTTAATAGTCGCTTCAGTGAGTCGCGAGTTTGCATCCTCTTTTTCCTTCTGGAGGCGAGCAATCTCAACCTTACGGGCCTTCTCATTAGCCAGTAGAGCGCTCAGCCGAGACTGTAACTCTTCGACCCCGTCAACCTTTTTATTATTTGACGAGTTTGACCGGATCGCTGAAAATAATGCCTGGAGTGAAGATGTTATGTGATCACGCTTTTCTTTTAAATGATCTGTAAAACTCGCTATATCGTTGAAAAGAAGAGAGGAGGGATATTCCGGGGAAGCTGTAGACCGATTCGTTAATACCTACAAAAATTCTCAACCACAGATTTCCTTGGTGTCAGCCTACCTCCATTCGGATAACTGCTATCGGGCTCGCCGGCAAGAAATCGAACTTCATCCAACAGCTATATGTCAAATCTCAGCCTAAAACTCAAGAGGGGCGGGGTTTAGATCTCGGCCTTACCTGAGCCCACCAAGCATCTATTACTCGCAAATGATCGTCATGATACGTTGATCTTTTGTCCAACTCTTCGACTCTCGACTCCAACATATTGCGCTCTCGCTTATATTCCATCATCTGACGCCATATCGCTTCTTTTTGGAAATGCTTATAAGGTGAGTGTCAGTGGGAGGTAAAGAGGATCGCGTGCGGCAGCGAGGGCCGGGGGTAGGAGAGACCCGTGGTTGAAAAATGAAAACAAGGAAATGAGGGGGAAGTGGAGCGTGGAATGGTAACGACTTACAATGACATCCTCTTGACTTTGTGGCACCTGGTGACTGTTTTGAGGCGCTTGGGAGGAGGAGGCAGAATTCAAAGCTGGTCGTTTAAAGGGAGGTAAAGAATCATCAGACGGCTCATGCGGGACAGGTCGCTTCCGGTCTTCCATGGCAAGCACTGTCGTTCTCATGAGCCAGAGGATTAAGAAGGCTAGAAGGATTTTAAGGTTGTAGGGGGATAAGAACTGAGGGAGACTAAGCGACGTTATAGGCAAGAGAAGAAAGAGTGTTTTTGGGGAAAGATGGTGAAGAGAGAAAAGAAAGGGAGAGGAGGAGGGGAGGGAGAGACGAGTAGCCGGATGAGAGGGGGGGGTGAAGAGGTTTGTATTGTGTGTGTGGGTTTCTCCTTTTCTCGCGTGAAAAGAGTCGACAAGTTGAAGATGAGCGAGGCGGAGGTTTGGGTCTGTTTCTCTCGCTGCGGCTATTGCCCGCGGCCTGCGCTTACTCAGCAACAGCTAGTGCAGCTGCCTATTTCCTTCTCCTAGAATGCTATTCCTCCTCCTTTCTCCTATCCTTCTCTCCCTCCAAGTCTTTCTTCCTCCACTACTCTCGGCCGCCTTCCTTATTTCTTTCGTCCTCCCCACCTCCCAAATATCTCCTGCAGTAATAACGGTGGTGATAACCGAATGTTATAGTCCTCAGGCAATTTTTTCCGGTCGAACGCAGTCTGAACGTCACCCTTGAACGCTATTCGTGCTCCGGAGCAACAATAACAACCAAGAGAGATATGGCTGCCGTGTCATAGGTAGCAATTATGATATACTACTCTGCAGCGTATGGCCAGTCTGTATCCTGCCCAATTGACTTTGACGTCCTTTACCGACCCCACCCGATAGTGACGGGGCATCACCCCAGACACATTTTAACCTGTCCTACCGACCCCTGGAGACTGGAAGTACTGGTAGGATACGACCGTCGTGCTTATAATCTCATTTCAGTCCTCAACCCACTACCTGCGTACCGTCCGATTTTTCATCAACTTTATACCAGTCTTTTATTCCGTTTCCCTAGGAATAATGACGGGTGGAAGGGATGGGAGTAAGACTGCAGCTTTCCGTACCGTTGTAAGGTTCATCTCTACTCTGGAGGTTCTGTTAGAAATGCATTGACCCGAGACAATACCAAAGCTTCGATTAAAGCATAGATCAACCATCAATACACTATCGGTATAGTGGGGATGAAATTCCAAGCTTCGTTTTAAAGGATATCCACTCTGCAGGATCACACTATCCAACAACCTACACAGTCCCAGATTACAAGCCAATTCTTCACCCGGACCACTTTTACACAACGGAAAGATCGCCAAATTTCTCCTATTGCAAATATTAGCATTCTAGTTATTAGGATGGGAACTTTGGGAATTGGAGAGACCTTGTATCCAGCCGGCATCCATCGACCTTTTTCAACCATCTCAGTCGTTCTAGTATCGATATCTGGACGGGCTGCCGCAATGTCATCCTAGAAAAGTAGAGTGATCAGGCCAAGGTGATGGTAATGTCAAAAAGACAGAAGTAGGGTGGATTGAACGGAGGCAAGTTGGGAGAGCTGAGATCTTCGTGTAATAGAATGTAGCCCAAGATATATATAAAAAACATATTACTACTCCCTTTCCAAACCCCGTCCCCTAACCGTAAAAATATACATACCACAGTCAAATCTTCAAATGATCTCGCCTCCTCAATATTCCTCAACGTTTTCTCCAACCCCTTCAACTCGTTGCCGACCCTCTCCTTTGTGGCCTCCGCGTTCCTCACCGCCTCAGCTTCAAACCCCTCAATAATTTTGATCTGTTTCTTGACATCATAAGTGACCGGCTGAAAGCGCTTCCAAGCGTTCTCAACCTCGTCGATAATGGCCTGGTTCCTCAGAATAGATCGATAGTACAAGAAGTTCACTTCCATCGTCTGCTCCCTAAGAACAGCCACCTTCCTGCGAGCATCTTCGTTCCGTTTCTTAAACGCTTGGAGCGACGCGGCTGTTTGTCCCTTAAGACCGAGAGAACTGATTGTCCCGGCCCAGTTGATCTTGAGGGCTGCGCTCTTCTGTGGTGTGGGTTAGATTAGGTATTGCTGTTGTGAGTGATAGTGAGTATGTAGAGGCGGAGGGGCGAATACCACCGGGGCAGACATGTTGGTATAGTGTGAGATGCAGGGAGGGGGAGGGTGATAAGGTGGAGTGCGGTAGGTAACACAGTGATGGTGGTGTTTTGTTTCGTCGCAGATGGGCTAGCTACCGGTGGAAGGTTCTTCCGCACGGACTGTGATGTGTTTCGAAACAGGGCTTATCGCGTGGGATGGAACACACACCGATAAACTTCCTGAGGCATGGTTGGGCCTTAGGGTTGCTGGGATCCGTGGTGATTCGTTGATTGGGAGATTCTGGGTTACCCGGTTTTGAGATTCTTGCACGATTAAGGGTCTTATGTTCGTGCGGGTACCGGTGCTTGGCCACAAGCCTACTCGAGTGTGCAGTAATAATAATAATCTAAGGCCCTGCTCGGTATGCTGTAATGGAGGAAGTGCCGTACTAGTACAGTACACAATTCCGGTTCACTTAAAAGTGTGAATTGATAGCATATTTGGATTGCACATCCTTAGCAGATCCTGTGTAAGGGGAAAGCAGCCGGTGGTCTCCCCACCCACAGTTATCATAGCAAAAATAGTATACTCACCATTCAAAAGTACTGTCCGTACCCCTGTTTTCCCACAAAAGTCGGTATATTCACTGGCCAAAAAAACAACGAAAGAGAATTATCCAAGATGTTTTGGGACTATGAAGGGTAGATATTTACAAGGGAAACCTTTTTATGATTTTTATTTATTTTATTTATCTGTCCTACAAGGCCAGCACCTATTCCCATTCAATGGTCAATATGGAGTGCCAAGCCCCCATACAAATACCGCCAAGCTTTGTCAACTTTGGTGGGAATTTGCTTTTTGTCATTTTCTACCTAGATAAATCCAGGCACAGCTCATTCAAGCATGGAGTTTTTACTGTTTTTATCGAATGATAAGGCGGTTCTTGTGAATAGAAATTTTTTCAAATTTTTTGTTTTTTCATATGGTATTTTGTCATCTAGAAACGGCCAAGTTAATTACCCATGTTTAGGCACTTTTTGGTGGGATTTTAGAATATGGGACAATACTTTTGAGAGGTGATTGTAATGTTGCGAAATATTGGATATCATATTTCGCAACATTCAAGCTACTACTTTTACTGCTCCTTGATCTTTCCCCTTTACGAAGAACCTGCTGAGAGGTACCTGCAATATAACTATTCCATCAATCAATGCTTTGAAGTGAGCCTCCGTTGTGTATTAGGAGATACTGTTTTCAGAAATACGGCATATTTTTTTATTGCGGCATACCAAATAGGGCCAATGTTATAGTATCGAGGCACCTCGGCGTTGACGACTGTAGTGCCTGTCTTGGTGCAAAATTACTAAACACACTTTGTAAATTATAAATTGCTAGTGTAGTACTGTACAGGACTTACGGCGGAAGTAACTCGACTAGACTCGGCTATGGTGCACCAATCGTCATTGCGAATTTGGAGTGCATTGATGCCGCATCGATTTTTCACGCCGAGTTATCGAATAGCATATAGTAGACAGAAGGACGGGGGATCTTTTTTTGAAAGAACTACCCGAAAGACAAGAGAGAAACATCAAGAAATGGACAGGGCACAAAGAAAAGGAAACTGGACCCCGGAGGGTATATACAATACAACCACTATGACTTTTCCGCCATACATTTCCACTGGCCTAGTTTTTTCGGCTCCTCGCCTCTTAAATTCCACCCATTTAACCGCTCCATCTATATCTAAGGTTAGACAAAGATGTGAATTTCATGCCACCTTATTGTACAGAATACTTAAGACTGGGAACGCAGGTAACGACCAACAACCATACAATGGTCCCTCTCAAAGGGTTCTAGAAGTGTCTGTTAGGGCTCCCACTCATCGAAATAAGTTTAGGAAAGTGGCTTACCTAATGTCAGTTGTTCCAAAGGCTTAATCCTCTCTTCTCTCATCTTCTGAACCTCTCTAGCAAACACAGCCTCTGGGGCTGCTGTCGAATCGATACAGTTTGCTTTGACAGAAACCAAGACACCTCCCTTCTCCTTCAAGAAAAGGTGGCAGTTAAGCCCAACAATTCTAGCTTGATCGGGCTGTGCCACATCCGCAAAGACAACATCGACCATGCCCACGAGCATGCGATACTTCAACGGGTGACGAGCGTCCTCGATGATGGGAATAACGTTGGTGCGCTTCTTCGCCATATTGATCAAGTCACGCCCGGAGCGGTGGGAGAACTCGACAGCATAAACATTGCCGGTAGGACCAACAATATCAGCAACATGGGAAACAGAGGTACCAGAGGCAGCACCAATGTAAAGAACTTTAGCACCGGGTTGAATGAAGATATCATCAAGACCGCCCAAAATACCCGCAGCCAACTTCGAACGGAAAGGATTCCAGACTCTATATTCAGTCTTGGTGGGGGCACCGTCGGCTTCAGTGGAGGGTGTATCGACTGAAATACGCTTCTCTCCGTAGACTGACTCTCCAGGGGAGAGATTCTTGGTGACCAACATGTCTTCTTTCGAACGGGCGACAAAAACACCAGCATGACGATGGGGCTCAACAACAACTCTGGCACCACCCTTGGCACCACCGGCGCCTCCTCGTCCTCCACGGCCTCCTCCTCTGGGTGTGCCGCGGCCACGACCGCCGCCGCGTCCACTACCACGTGCACCACCGCGAGGTGTACCACGAGCACCACCACCTGAAGCAATTGAGTATGTTAGTCAATTTCCCCCCCTAATACCATGTCGTAGTGTCTGGTTTGAATCTTGTTCTCCTCTTCGCAAAAAAGCAAGGCGGAGGACATTTTCGTCACTGGTGTGCGAGCAAACTGTGCGAGGAAACTCGGGGAAGAGAGGGAAATTTGTGAGGAGAGTATCGCAGAATTGCGACAGGAATACCGGGGCGGGGGAATGAGGACTAACCAAATCCACCACGAGATCCGCCACGAGCTCCACCACGAGATCCGCCTCTCGGAGTGGCTCCTCCTCTTGCCCCTCCTCTTCCACGAGGAGTGAAGGCCATTATAGTGAAAGTGTTTTCGTTGTTGTTATAATAAAATTACAGGCCCGAGGCGAATTGACTGAAAGAGGGCCAATTGGCGGGCTTTGCTGATTGGAGATGAGGGAATGGTCGGAGTTGAAAGGTTGATTTATTTGAGCTTTGGGCGAGAGATGGAAGGTTTTTTTTTCCTTCTCGTAGAAAAATATTATAGGTGGGATATATGTGGGGCTAAATTGTCTGCTTGTGGCTTGGGTTTCTCGATTGGGGCATTTAACTTTGTTTGATGAGTCATCCATAGAACCCATGCAATAGAACACACGTCCGCCTCACATTTCCCGGAAATAACTTGGCGCCTGGATTGGATCCTTCACGAACAATAACTTGCAGACTCCATTTTGGTCTGCAGTCACGAACAGAGATTGCAGAGATTGTCGTTATGGGTAAAAGGAAAGTGGAGAAATGGGAGGACTCCTCGGATTCCGACTCGAGCGAAGGCGAGATCGAATTTCCTGATCCAACTGATGATCACGACCGCTTTTCTTTCGGGCATCAACGAAAGCGACGATGGGCCGGGAGGGACACAAAAGAGAGAGGCGCATTAGGTGTTTTTGGGAGTGATGGTGAAGATGAAGGCGCACGAGGCGGTAAAGGATGGAGTAGTAAAGGGCTGAGGAATAAAGGGATGGGGTTCGTTAAGTCTGGCGAGCCTGCCGGTGGAGAGGAAGGTGAGGACGGCGAGGACAGCGAGGGTGGCGGGGACGACGAGGGCAGCGAGGATGAATACTCTGGAGCTGTCAGGATGGCGCAAAAGGTGGAAGGAGGAATTGAAGAAGACGATAGGATGGTTGGTGGCCTAGGATTAGGCTCGAATGCTACTGCTGGGTTTGCTGGGCTTGGTAGCTGGGGCAACAAAGGCGATGAGGAGGAGTCAGATTCAAGGCCTTCCTTTGGTCTAGGAAGGAAGCCCTTAAGCTTAAGCAAGTTTGCTCGCGCAGACTTGGGAGCAGAATCTCAGAACAATTCCGGAACATCTACCCCACGGTCATTGGATGCGCATATAGGATTGGGATTCAAAGCTTCGGCAATATCACGAATGGGTCCTACCGAGTCGCCGCAACCCGGATCACCGGTGGCGCAGCAGTACTCAACACCGCTGGGTCGAGGGTTCGTTTCATCTTTCGCCGCAGCCTCTGTGGGAATGCCTTCGTTGGATTCCGAACCTCCAGTATCGCAAGCTGAGAACATAGTCCCTCGACCCTCCTTCTTTACCCCTGAGCCTTCACTGGGAAAGGGAAAAGGCCGTGCAAACGATGCCTCGCAGCCGAAAGCCAATCCTGAAAGCTTCGCCGCGAGGATGATGGCAAAGATGGGTTATGTTGAGGGTCAGGGTCTTGGAAAGAAGGGGGAGGGTATATTGGCTCCTATAGAGGTTAAGCTTCGACCACAAGGTGTAGGTGTAGGGGCAATTAGGGAGAAGACCGACCAAGCAAGAAAGGAGGCCAAGCGGGCCGCTGCATTGAGAGGAGAGGTTATTTCTGATAGTGAAGATGAAGAAAAGAAAAAGAAGGCTAAAAGAAAGGCAGGAAGTGGTTCAATGGGCAGTACGCCCGGTGGAACTCCTCTCAGGACTAGAAAGGAGAGAACAAAGTTCAGAACTGTAGAGGAGATATCGGCTTCTGCAAAAGGGTTGGATGTGCCGTCAGTTCTAAAGAATATAATCGACTTTACTGGGAAAGAGAGGAAATTGTTGACATCTACCTCCGGAGTCATGTCTAAGGATCCTTCGGTTGAAGACGAATCATTTAAGATTGCTAGAATGGCTCGAAAGGATCTCGAGAGTTTTGCAGGGGAATGGGCGAGTCTGCAAGACCGGAAGACCTATATAAGTAAAGAGGAAAGAAGGTTGAATTTAGAGGTGGATGAAGAAACAAAGGAGATTCGCAGGCTAAAGGGCATGACAGATATGGTGAAGAGTCTTCAGGACCTCGCTTTGAATATCGCAAATCCAAAGGTTTCTATCGAAGCAATCGTAACGCAGCTAGAGGTACTGCAACTCGAGTATCAGAGCGAGATAGAAGACCACGACTTGGCTGGGGTTGCAGTCGCGGTACTACATCCACTTTTCAGGCGGGAGCTTTCGAGCTGGTCCCCTCTTACAGATCCGTTCCTGTTTTTTGAGAATTTTCGCAGGCTTCGTCGTATACTTCATATACGGTCCAGGGAAGACCTCGAAGCAGAGTATGCTAAAAATGGTTTCGTGGAGCGAAGCAAGTCTACAACTCATTATGAGACTATGATGTTTTCCCTCTGGCTTCCGAAAGTGCGATCGGCTATTAACAACGATTGGAACGTACATAAACCCGCATCGGTACTAGAGTTATTGGATGTTTGGACTTCTATTCTTCCACCTTTTATTCATGCCAACATCCTCGATCAACTTGTGTTACCTAAACTTCGTGCAGCAGTTGCCGATTGGAACCCCCGCGTGAGTAAAGGGAAAAGGGCCCGCCAGCCCCCGCACCTATGGGTCTTTCAGTGGTTGCCATATTTGGGTTCTCATATGGACGATCTCCTCCGTGATGTCAGGAGGGGGTTTGGGATTGTTCTGGATTCTTGGGATGTTTCCGAGGGGACAGTCGAAGGTTTGGAAGCATGGAAGGAAGTCTTCGGTCCTAGTCAGCTCGAGGATTTACTAGTTCGTCATCTACTGCCCCGACTTGCCTTAAGATTGAGAGACGATTTCGACGTCAACCCCAGTGACCAGATCCTCGAGCCCTTAGAGGACGTTTTCAAGTGGATTCCTTTCTTCAGAATCTCCACCTTCGCCCAACTCGTCGAGGTCGAATTCTTCCCCAAGTGGCTGAATGTATTGTACCAATGGCTGACTGCCGAGCCTGTTTTCACGGAAGTTCAGGAGTGGTATATGTTCTGGCAAGATGTCTTCCCGGAAGAACTGAGAAGCGCTCCCGCGATCCGAAGTGGCTTCAAGAAGGGTCTCGATATGATGAACGACGCTTTGGACTTGGGCCAAGACGCCTCCACCAAACTTGTGCCCCCTCCCGTTGAACCCCCACGCCCAACCAAACCGGAGGCCGCCGCACCAAAGCCTCCACCTGTTCCAGCAAGCAACACCCCCGTACCGGTCGGAGCGACCTTCAGAGATGCGGTGGAGGACTGGTGTGCCGATCACAATCTTCTCCTTATCCCGTTACGCAAGGCCCATGAAGCAAGCGGCAGACCTTTGTTCAGAATGACGGCAAGCGCTAGCGGGAGCGGGGGCTCAGTAGTATACTTTCAAGGAGACGTGGTGTGGGTGCAGGATAAAAAGAATAGGGAGCTCTGGGAGCCATTGGGACTAGACGAATTGCTGGAGAGGGCAGAAGGGAGTACGAGGTAAATTTTGGTGTATGTACGATACCTTGGCGTTAGACTATTAGCAGTGTACAATAAGTTACATGGATATGTTTTGGCTTCATGGGTGTGGAGAGCTTTTATAGGAACTTGTCAGTTGCGCAATTGTGCGGTCCGTAGTAGAGATGGGAGAACGAGATTGGTGAACGGGATATGTATCATACCGTTGGTATGATACGGCGGATGAATAGACCCCCTTCATCCACAGTTGCGTCAGATGTGATGCTCGGGAAAGCTCGAAATCCACTTTTCACAAAGGATTCGTACACGCGACTAATCTTTGAGGGGGCTGCAAGAGCTTTGTGTGTCTTCGAAATTAAATAATTCCAATAAGTTCTAGTTATTCTCATGTAGTTCGATAATACATCTCCCATTATAAGATGACCCGAGGCAAGGCATAGACCGGAAACTTTCCAATGATGCCAGAATCAGATCCCACTATAAGCACAAGGAGCGATATATATCTCTGAGGAAGATAAGTCAGTGATCAAACGGTAAGATACCCTCGGACTTAGAGAAATGCTTGTAACAACAGCATAAGTAACTTTGGATGTGCGCGGAACAGGATTTGAACGGGTTATGTATCATATTGCAGATAGGCCGCCAAGGGCAGTAAGGTACAGTACTTACCTATACATATATTTCGATAGTGCGGTCCTGGCTCTGTTTATATTCTTGCAGAGCTTTTGTGCCTATACAAGCCTAGTCTGGTTCGGCTGTGGTTAACTCAGGGACTATCATATAATTGATGCACTAACCTCAGCGGATTCTCCCTAGGGAGTAACCAATACCGACATTGATAAATCTGGGGGCCTGGCGCTGGCATGTAATTACATTAAGTGGTAGGTATATACGAAACTTCATCCATTCACACACTTGTAAAGAAGTTGTAAACTGTAATACTCGTAGAGAAATAAATCGACGCACCCTAAAATTAAAAGGTACCATTTTTAGTTGCCTTGTAGCATATCGGCAAGCCACAGTGATCCCCACCTCAAAAAAAAAAACGTCTGCGTTCAGTCATAATGTATCACTCGTGCCGTGGAAGTTAGGAATCCTACGCCTGTAACTGAAAGTCCCTTGCCAACGCTACAGGACTGCTGTTTGTAAGGAAATTGTCTTCAAACGATTCGGGCAAATAATGTCATGGGTTCTGCGCAAATTTGGCGGGTTCCTGCATCGTTACCCTGCTTTCCCTGTGCTACTCGAGTATCGTCAAACCGCCAAGCCTGGGAAAAATTCCCAATAAATTTTGACCTCTGGACTCATTTCTTCAACCCCACATATATCCCACTTCGCACTGGATTTCATCGCCACAATTCTGCCACGATGGCCAAACGAAAGAGAGCCGGGCTTGTGAAGCTCACAAATCTGTGCCTTTCCATTCCCCGAGGTTCTCTCATTAGATGCAGCGACAATTACTAATAATTCTCCGACAGTCCCATGCTCCAAAACCTCATCCGCCGCGACCCGCCCTCCTACCACGAAGAATTCATCTTGCAATACCGACACTACGAGTCGCAGCGCGATATCTTCATGTCCCAGCCAGAGGGGAATTCCGGCGAGGCCTTCGCGGATCTGGTAGGGTTCATGTCGCAAGTGACCAGCTGTTACCCAGAACTTACAGAGAACTTCCCGAGCGACTTAGCTGGACTACTGTCAAAGCACCACAACGTCCTCCACCACGAGCTTCGGGAGAAGCTCGTCCAGAGTCTGGTGTTGCTCAGGAATAAAGACGTTATCCCTTCGACTGCGCTGCTGCAAACTCTTTTCCCGATCTTAACGACTACGACGAGCAAAGCACTCCGCACGCAGATCTACTCTACCGTTACCAGCGATTTACGCAGTTCGAATGCGAAGATCAAGAATCACAAATTAAACAAGACGGTACAGACGGTATTGTTTGGGCTTGTGGAGGCGGGTAAGGACGATGCTGGATCTACGGCGGGTCTGTGGGCGGTGAAGTTGACAAGAGAATTGTGGAGGAGAAGAGTGTGGGATGATGCGAGGACTGTGGAGATCATGAAGGAAGCGAGTCTCTGCGCCAATCCGAAGGTTATGGGTGGTGGGATCCGTTTCTTTCTGGGGGTTGATCAGGAGATGGAGGAGCAGGAGGATAGTGATGATGAGGCGGTAGATATCGGACGGGCAAAGCATCAGGTCGGGATCAATAAGAAGACGAATAAGAAGAAGAGGCAATTAGAGAAGGCGTATGCTTTGTTGAAGAAGGTATGTTTTGATCCGTATCCCCTCGTTCACATGAATCGTTTGCTTATGTTTTTTGTTTTTTTTTGGACTTTCTAGAAAGAGAAAAGTAAGAATAAGCCGCATCCGCTGAACTTTTCTGCTCTGCATTTACTCCATGACCCCCAGGGTTTTGCGGAGGCCCTGTTCTCAAAACATCTCTCTCGTAATAACAGACTCACGATGGAACAAAAGCTGCTTGTCCTCCAATTGACATCCCGTCTGGTTGGTTTACATAAGCTCAGTGTGTTAGGATTGTACTCCTATCTACTAAAGTTTCTTACTCCCCGCCAACGAGATGTTACACAATTCCTTGTCTGTTGTGCCCAAGCTTCTCATGACCTTGTCCCGCCAGATGTATTAGAGCCTATAGTCAAGAAGATCGCAGATGAGTTCGTCTCGGAGGGTGTTGCGGCTGAGGTTGCTACAGCAGGGTAATATCATTCACTTCGCTCGGCCATAGCATGCGCTGACCTTAATGATCTAATAGTCTTAACGGCATTCGTGAGATCTGTACACGGGCTCCGCTGGTTATGAATGCCACACTCCTCCAGGATCTTACAGAGTACAAGGGCTCTAAAGACAAGGGTGTCATGATGGCAGCGCGGGGGCTGATCGGATTGTACAGAGAAGTGGCGCCTGAAATGTTAAAGAAAAAAGATCGAGGGAAGGTAGCAACCATGGATATGAAGAACAGGGAGGCTCTCCGCTTTGGAATAGAAAAGGAGGGTGCAATCGAAGGCTTAGAACTCCTTGAACAATGGAAAGCCGAGCAAAAACAACTCAAGAAGGCAGCAAAAGGGGAGATCGAAGCCAAAGAGGCTAGTGAAGAAGGGGAACATGAGGAGGGATGCGAAGGCGGGGAAGACGACGATTCAGAAGACGACGACACCAACTGGGCGGGGTGGGAAATTGAAGAAGATGATAGTGAGGACGATGGGGCAGGGTGGATCAACGTAACGAGTGACAACGAAATCGAAATTAGTGATTCGGAAGACGAAGACGACGGGCCGAAAAAGAAAACCAAAGTCGATGATGAAGAGGAAGAAGACTTACCAGGGGAAGTAGAGATGGAAGAGAAAAAATTATCAACACTAGCGACTACCAAAATTCTCACACCGGCAGACTTTGCAAAGCTAGCAGAATTAAGGACTGCAGCGGGGTTAGAAAGACTCATGGGTAAAAAGTAATATCTTTCACGGTCCAGATTCAAACCGCGCTAGTTTGGGGTGATCAGACGGGCTACTAACATTCTCCTTAGAATCACAAACGAAGATGCCGTCGACGCAGACGCTATCAAGGGCCCGCAAAAGCGCGGGAAATCCGATAAAGAGGCCCGACTCGCGGCGGCCATGGAAGGCCGCGAAGGGCGGGAGAAGTTCGGTTCTAAGAAGGGGAAACGGGACAAGACTCACAGCACTACGAATAAGGAGAAGGCTCGAGGGAAGAACTTTATGATGATGAAGAGCAAGGCAAAAGGCAAGCAAAAGAGGAGTTTAGTAGAAAAGCAACGAGCACTCAGGGCGCATGTGGAGAAGCAGAAGAAATCAAAGAGGAGAGGATAGGCTGGCTTGAGGTTTGCACGGTATGTGGGTTTGGTGGTCGTGTGGGCGCGGTCTTGATGTATCATAATCCACAAATTTTATATTAATAATATAAAGTAATTGTCAATTGTGAAGTATTAGTGCCCCCGAGATTGCTGTAGTACCGGTAAGGGAACAGAGTTCGTGAAACGGAGCGCAAACCGCGCTGAAATCGAAAGTTATAGAGGTTCGCGGTGAATCTCTGCTTTCATTTTTGGCTTGGGGTGGCATATCTGGTTTATACCGAGACAATAGTCAGGTTGCAGTAGTGAAGTTGAGGAAAGAAAAGAAAAAAAAGAATGCGTGTGAAGTATTATCGATCAAACCAGTACCGTAGCCGCATCTCCCCTTGCCGCTTTGCAACTGTGAAAGGGTCCAACCCAACCATCACGACCACCTAAATAGTGGAAATGAGCTCTGCCATAGCTCAAAAATTCCGGCTTTGGGTCATTGTACTGTACTCAAAAAAAAAAGATAAAAAGTCATTAAGAAGACCATTAAGAAGAAAATATTAGAACATGGAATTGGATATCTATTTTTTTACCATTATTTTTTTAGTACCATCTGTTGTTGAAAGAGGCAGTGGTGTTGTAATGTCCCTATACCGAAAGGGTTTTCATTGTAGAAAAAAATAGGGTAATCTTATTTATTGGATGGATACCTTGGTGGTGAGCTCATTATTGCAGTTTGATCATTGATTTTCGGTGACAACCACTGCCCCAAACCTCTATAATCGGGGTCAAAATGAAGGTTTGCCACAAACCCGTGGCAACCAAGCGCACCCTAGGGGTCAGTCTCATAGACCGTACGGTGCAGCGTGCCAAGACCAGATGTTAGCCAACGACGAGTGAGTTTTTATGAAGAATGAGACTGCGGGTATGATGCTATTTCGATCATTGCAATCTAATCTCGAAAGGTAAACTATCAGCGCGCCACGGCTCACGAGCGCATTCATATCGGGCAGGAACTGACGATTATCATGACGAGAGGTTTCCAAAGATGGTTCCGTAGAAAGCTCAATCTGGCCCCCTGAGTGATAGGGTGATGCTTGAAAAGAATAGCGTGCTAATTCCTGGCAGGATTGGTTCTAGGCAGTTTGCTAGTGCTGGGGAAGTCATGAAAACCCCTCTCCTTCTCCCCTTCGACCCCGATTTTGTGAATCCGAACATTGTATCGGTGCCGGCGTAGGGCAGACAGAATATCTTGCTCTTCTCCGTACCATACATAAATCTCCCTTGCTCTCTCCTTCGTTGAACCTCACCAGCCTTTGGCGCTTCGTTTATAAAAATGCGTTTCTCTAAGCTCGCTATCACCACCTTGGGGTGCGCCCTCTTTGGCGGGTTGTCCCACTCATTCGAATTTCCTGGCGGTGGGGTCCTTGTCCCAAAAACAAACACTAACACTACCAAGCCTCTTTCACAAGGGGACGCAATTAAGCTCTGCAAGTCTAAAGAATTCGATTTGGTTGTTGAGAATTGGTTTGTCAGCGAAGCTACGGAATGGCTACAAGATTATACGAAGAAGAACAGACACACAGACAACTACAAGCGGCGTGGCGTCGTCGGCGCTATTGCCTACGACTATCTTGGTGATACTGGCATGGTCTGTGGCACAAACACCGCATCTCTCTGTAAGTGATACCTTGACCCTGGAGTTTCTCACCTTCCCTGACTGAATTTTTTTTCCTCTCTAAACAATTTGTAGGTCAGGTCGATTGTGTCAATCTTGTCAGAAGTATCCCAGATGTTTTGGAAGCTCAGAAGGTCTACTTTATCTTGAAGTCTGCTCAGCATCTCAATCTCGTCTTCGATACAGTCCGCGTAAGTAATTATTCTTCTACTTTAGATACGTATAGTAATTGGTGGTGTGATTTGATAGAGAGACTTGACCGCCGCCCAAGCGAACGTTGCTCTCCTGGTTCCGTCCATGGCAAAGGCCTTGCATTGGTCTGAAAAGCCTGACTATGAACGAACCTACCAACTCGTCAGCGGTTACTTGAGCATCTTCATCCAGGCAGTCGTCGCATCTGCAACCGCCTGGGCCCCCGGAGGTTCCATCGTCACTTTTGCCGAAGAGTCGTGGAAGATGGCACAAGTTCATGTGGAGGCTCTTGAGGACCATATCCGGAACATCGAACTGGCAACCTACTACCAAGTCGTCGCCGAGCAAATCCTGGAGGCACAACAGGAGACAAAAAGACGTCGGGAGCTTTACGATCGTATCCTCGCCAGCGGAGCCAAGAAATTGCTCGCAGACCGGAGATGGTATCAAGCTGCTAGCCCTTGGCTTGGGAATGTGGTGCCACGGATGGCTTTCGATGTTATTGCCAAGCTCACTTCTGAGGGGGCTGAAGGTTCTGTGAAGTGGAACACGGAGAAGCTTTTGCTTTTCCTCAAGGGAACCGGCGAGCTTACGAGACGTAGGCTCGGGGATGGAGTTGATGAACTCTTCAAGGGCATTGATGATGACAAGGAAGGTGTGTTCTTGCATTCCCGGAATTCCAGCTATGATTCTAGATACTAACTGTAAATCTTCAGGCGCAACAAGCTTCTCCAAACTAGTCGGCTGCGGCGGGTATCTCCCGTCAACCTCTGAGGCTCTCTCCTTGTGGACCGGGCCCGAAATTGAAGAAAAGCTTACTCGTAACTTCATGCTGAAGGTACTCGACGCCACCCTTAGGTCGCAAGAAATATGGATCACCTGCACTAAGGACTTCAAAACCGTTAAGCGCCGCGCCGATAGCACATCGCCCGCCAAGTACCCTACGAACATTTGCCCGAAGGACATGTCCGGCCCACAAGATCTCAAGGAATGTGTTGACGGGCACGTCTGCTACATGTATAAGTGGAGGAGCAGACACGCCACGTACCCTAGTCATCGTGTTGAGTACCCCTTCGGAATGCAAGACATCAAGGACGTTCCCTACAATGTTGACCCTAAGGTATATGCGCATATAGAGCCCCTCGCAGCCGAGCATTGTGCTAACAAATAGCATCAGGACATCATCCACTCCTCCGTCATGACCTATCTGGAGCAGCGCAAGAAAGACGCCACATCCCCCAAGACGCTAAGCCTCGCTTCGTTCAAGGACGCCGCGTCTAGCAAGAAGGTCTGGGATGCCCGCCAGCCTGGTTTCTTCACTGTCCCCGTCTGCATGTCCCAGTACAACTTCAACACCCCCATCGAACCCACGGATAAGACCAGCTGCTTCCTCGACCCCAACTGTCGCCAAAAGACTCTGCCCTGCAACTGTGGCCCCTACGGCAGCGAGACCAAGGACCTCTGGAAGGATACCGGTCTGTGGAACCTTCCGTCCGCGAAACATTACAGGAAGGAGCATTGCCCCCGCCAAATCCGCAGGAGAATTAAGGACAATCTGGAAAAGTACACGGCGCACTGCGGCATCGAGATTCACAACAAGTTTGCAAAAATGAAGTCCATTGGTGCCAATTCTATGTGTGGCCCTATCATGGAGCAGCTCAAGGAGGCAGATTATCCTCCTTTAGCCACTATGTCGCCGACTTTCAAGACGAAGTTGTTGTGCCTGGCCGGCAGGTTTAGTAGGAGGAAGTGCGCGAGGTTTGGGGCCCTAATCGGAACCGCTGGTCGACAAATCTAAGGGTTTGGGGAGCGGGAGCGGGCGATGACTAATCCATTTGAAGGGAGGTGGTGTGAAGTCAAAAGGAGTTTTGGGGTTGAAAACACAATCACTGAGGAAAACACGCCTCTTAATACATAATTAGATATTTAGATATCTCCTCTTTGTATTTTTCTTTTTTGAATTGAATTGAATTGAATTGAATTGAGCAATTTTTGTTAACTTTCTCTTTAGCTGACTCCTTTTCGATCATCTTCCTCGACTACGACAGTGAGATCGATACACCATACTCAGTGCAGCTCAGAACCCATTCACGGTCGCTGTCCCATACCTTATTCCCAAATTATGGCCTTGGCGGGGGGTGGCCAAGACTGATAGAGTAACGTGAAAATATTTGTATCTATTGTACTAACTGCAGTGATAGCGAAGTAACAATGATGAACTCAAT